>VZTB01013653.1:1313324-1421279 GCA_013397245.1 Thryothorus ludovicianus | reverse complement strand
GTAATTTTCTTAATATTTATTTGTTAATTCATTTATTCATTAATAAAAATATTTAACAATGTGTAAATAGATACTGAATGGGGCTATATAAGAATCTATACTGTTGACATCACTTAAAACCAGTTTGGATATTATACACATTTAACTAAATTTCCTTCTAAAAAGTTAGACAGTTTCCTGAGATTTAGTTACTGAAGGGGTAAAATGTCTGTTTCTTCCTTTATATTTTGTTTTGTTTGTTTGTTTTTAGAATTAGCCATGTACACTACAATAGATTTCTCTTGATCATGCTAGACTCCATTATAAAATGATAAAATTTCTATATTGTTTCAAAGAAAGTTTGATACTCCTAGATACTAGTGGGAAAATATTATTGTATATGAGGTTGAACAGATTAGAATAATGTACAATTCTTTCTACCTCTATATAAAAAATATAACCTAGGTTTAACAACATAGCAATTACAAAAGCTGCACTGATTCTGCTCACAGATTTGTTTTTGGATCAATATGACCAAGCACACTGACTATCTCCAAATTTTTACTTCTGTGGGTCTGTGGAAACAGTAGCTTAAAAAAACCAAATAACATGAAAGTCAAAGTCTAATAGAGAAACGAATTCAATCAGTTTTGTGGGAAGGTAGAAGCTGAAGGTGGACTTCAACTTGATCTTCTACATTTCTACATAACAGACCACAGGATAGCTCCTGTGGGAGCATCCATTGACAAAATCAACTCTTTTCCCATGTCTTTGTAAGTCTGTTGTGTCCACAATTACAGTGTAAAAATATAGTATTAAGCTCTGCTTAAATCCACAAACGAGAGCCTGTTTGTGGTATGGCTCTCACACTAATTCTCTAGCTAGTGATGAATTTCATATTTACTTCCTTTTCCAAGAAAAATGTTAGTGAGCTCTCAGGCCCAGAGTCTCAGTTATTTTGGCATGATGCCAGGCTGACCCTCCAGGGCTTATTCCATTAATATAAAACAGATCCAGGAGCTCCTCCCTCAGGAATCCCCTCCATCCAAAATCTCACCCTTTATTTTTTATTGTTGTCACACCTGTAATATGTACACAGAAACACCCATGCACACCCCATTAGCATATGCAGGACTCAGACAAAAGCACAGAGACTCTGCTGAACACTGATACACCTGGGGATAATAGACAAAAGAACAAATATTGAAAGTATGAATTTACGTTGGATAAAGAACATCTATCCAACTCAACACAAGATTAATGCTACTTCCAGCATTTCACTGTTTTGGTAAAATACATTTCTCTGACAAGCACATGATGAGATAACACTGATTTATGATACTGTAACTTTAAAAAACACAAAAACATAGTTGTGCTCTCAGCTTTAGATTTGATACTCTTGCCAAACTTTATTGGAAACACATTTATTTTGATTTCTGCAAATCTAGCTGTGTTTAGCCATTTCTCAGCTGGTGAGCAGGAGAGATGCTTCTGCCTCATTTACAGATCTTGAACATGAATCAGACAATCAACTGGACCATTAGTCAAAGAGATCAGTAGCTAATGATTCCTGACAGGCACTGCAGTGGCAGCCAAGGCCCAGCCTGGCTAGCAGCATCTGACAGGATTTTTCTGAAGCCAACAACAGACAGACAATGCAGTCGAGTGAGACTACAGACTCATATCACTTCGTACCTCTTAAATACTTTCAGAAAAAATTATAGTTCTGGTTGCTAAATAATCACTTTGATATAGACCAGTGAAAATAAAAGACAATAGAATTGTATGCATAGGCACTTTGCAGTTCAATGAGCTCTGACCAGTAGCTGCCCCAGAAATATATATTTAAAAATTACAAAAAAGTGCAGTCTTTGAGTGGTTACACACCTGTGGCCATACCGAGTAAGATCAAGGAAAATTTTCACAGATGCATTCTTATTTTTGCCAAAACACAGTGTGGGAGAGGTTGGACAGCAAAAGAAAATTGTATTGTTCATGAAATGCATTGATCACAATGAGCAGAGCTCATTGATCCCAGGAATATCACACACCAGTATGAAATGAGTGGCAGGCCACACCCTGCTCAGTGCTGAATGTGTTCAGCACAGTGAGCAGTGGGGGTAGAAGCTGCACATATTCCATCTGCAGTTCAGAGATACAGAAACTGGCTGCCACACCCAGGAAAGAGGCAGCACTCCTGATTTGACTGAACTGTTACTTCTCCCTCTTTTCTCTCAACTAAAATTCACCAACTCAGTCCCGTGTAGGTTAAGTCCTTGCCCTTAGCCACACCCACTTACACCGGCTATCGTTTTGGATAAATTACCACAAACCCACTAATGTTGTCAGTCTTCTAACAGAGACAGAAAGAATTTGGCTGGAACTGGCCAAACTGGTCCGTTCCAGAACTCCTATTCCAGGGACTTTATTTGGATATGCATAGCATTAGCACACATTTTGGAGAAAGGGGATCAGGGACAGGGGAGGGAAGTAGAAGAATCCATCCAGAAGTGTGCCCAAGTCAAATGTCAAGGGGGAACACCCTTGCTGAAGACTTTCCAGAGCTAGGACATGGCTAACACTGAGGTGCTGCTTGGCTCCACTCTGCCTGTGGGTAGCTAATCCAGCCCACAGTCCTCCTCCCCTGATCTACTGGGCTATCAAGTGCAGTATTTACCCTCATGTTCTACAAACACTCAGCAATACATGCTGCAGGTTACTCGTGTGTGCATCTGCTTGAAGGATTAAGGGAAGCAAGACAAACATTTCACTCATTCCTTAACAGTCTATCAAGATCAGACCTAAGGCTCTTTGCCTCTATCAAGTCTTGTCTGCTTCATATAATACTCAGGGCAAATTTTGCTTTGATTCTGAATGGATGATATGTAAATATAAGTAACTAATTGAAAAAGTTCCTTTCCCCAGAGTAATTTCAAATTTCTATTGGCTTCCATAAGGTCAGGAGTTCACCCTGTATGCTTCATTTTGCTGCACAGAAAGCTTAAGGAGATGAAATGTACAGACGATTGAATAAGTGTTAATTTTTGTTTCTGCCTTACTGTCCTTAATTCTGGCTTTCTCTGATACCAATAATTATATTAATTCTGACTCTTTACACAACAACTTTGCAGAAATGAAATAATAATTTTCTTATTTCCTATACCTCATAAAGGGTTTTATTATTCATTAATATTTGAAACATTTTTAAAAAGTCATCCAGGTCCTTCAGAAAAAAAAACCAACTATGTAAACATCAAATCTAAGTGTTTTCATTTACTATTATTGTACAATTTAAAATTTCCGCTGCAAAAGACATTGCCCTAGTAAAGGTTATTGCAATCTATATTTAGGACAGAAGTGTTTTCCAAGCCAGCCATTGCTGACATATTTCTTCAAAATAAAGCACGGCTTAACAGTCTGCAGTGAAGAAGCTTCATCTGTTACCCTTTAACAGCAATATAAGAAGAAAAAACAGTTTATGTATCCTTTCCATCCTGACAGATGTGACAATAGTTGGAAACACTGTGCCTGCCAAGAGCTTTTATCAAGTATGTTATAACAACTAGTAATAAGTGTAAATAATAAATGGCTACGATCTTATGGGAAACGGTGGCAATACTAAACAATTTTTGGTGCTTGCTGATGGGAGTCTGCTAGTCCTGGAATTCCCTGGCTTCCCAGTAGAGTTTTGGCCTGACAATAAACAACAGTTTAATACTTTATCTAATCCCAGCCAGGAGGTAAGTTCAACAGCAAGCTTTTGCAGATGTTCACATCCAATAATCTATTCATAATTGATGAAACAGGGAGGTCAGATGTAATGGTTGCTACTATTCCAGCAACAAATAAATGGTTATTGACAAAACAAGGCAGTGTGGCACTGAGTGCTGAGCAGTGACAAGCATGAAACAGTGCTGAGACAGAAGTAGTGATGTGAATGCAGCCCTTCATCTTGAGAATTCCTCTTTGTGATGTGTGGCACCAGGGCCACTCTGACACATAAGCAGATGGAGGTGACTTGTAAAGGAAAAGTGAGATTCTGCAAGTACATAAAAGACAAAGGCAGAGCCGGGGGAAGAAACAAGGAGAAAAGGGTGGACAGGACTGGAAATTGGGGTAAGTGCAATAATGTGAATTGTTAAGAAATGTTTTTGTATAGCAGCACTATGATCCAGATGTCTGGACTGCTTTTATCAGATTGTTGTGTCTACATGAATGTACCTGGCTGTCAGAGCACTGTAAGCTAAGACAATTGTATCATAATATGTATATTTGCATGCTTAAATGCCCAATGCTTCTTAGATAAAGCACCTATAAATATTCTGCATCATGCTTACTAATATCTTGAAAAGATATTTTTAACTACACCAAGTTTTCCTAGCTAAAAGCAAGAAAGCAATCAAACAGTTAAAATTTGCATAACAATGGTAAAAATTGCAGAGATAAACTAGGAAAGTATAAAACCAATTTAAATTAGATAATGTCGTGGGTACTTTTCTGCAAACCAATACAGAAGTAAGGAAGGGATCTCATTCAGCTGAAAACCTTATATTCTTCAAGTTTTAATCCATGTAATGCAGTAAAAGGATTAATAGACTGTTCTTATTGACCGAATAAAACTTGAGTAATTTAGATGCAAATAGACACTTGAGATCTTTTGCATCCATTTCAGTGCTAAAATATGGTATTTCTACAATGTTTATTGTGTAATATACTAGTATGAAAAACAGCTGACTGAAACAGGGACCTTTACTGGTATAAGCAGTCATAAAAAGATTTCAGATAGAAATATTTTAAATATTAATATTACTAAAATAATTTAAAGCACCAAGGAATGTGAAATCGATTTCTTTTGAGGTACAATTTATTTCACACTTTGCTACCAATTCTTTTGATCAGCTCTGAAATAATACATAAGCTGAAAGCAAAACAGCAAAACAAATTGCTTCTAGCAAGGAGGCACCAAGCTCTCAGTTTTATACAGGCATGCCTCAGTGTTTTTACTTCTCAGGTTATTTATCTACCAAATGATAAATTTGAAATTCCTCAAGATCTAATGCCTGAATTAAGACCTATTCTTCAATTTAGCCATCAACGGTTCTGATCAAGCAAAGCTGTTAAGCATTTGCTAATACCTGAATATAGGACTTGTCCCCTCAAAGTCATTGAGAATAACTGAACTGAAATTTAAACACATATTTAATAAGTGAATTGCTGTAGCTTGAACTGTACCAATTTGAGAAACCAATGTAATTTTAAAAGCCTTACTTCGCAGATTTTTTTACATAATCTGTTCATTAGAATTAACTATACAATGGAAAACAAAACCTCCCAGATTATGAATACATTTGCATGTAAGTATTGAAATTCCTGAATTTGTACAATGTGGGTACAAATGTTTCCTTTCTCACAACACATTAAGAGTCTGACTTCTGTAAGGACATTATCTAACAGAATTAGAAAATTTCTTTTGCAGTTCCTCAGCCATTTGCTAAAGCCCTGGGTATAGATTGTGCAGCTTCAGCAATGGAATTGTAATAATGGTGTGGCAGCTCCTAAGATCTTCTATGTTATTGTTATCAGATGACATAAACTATGGACTTAGATATGCTGTAGCTATCCCTTTCCCTCAGTTATGTACAGCATTTAGATTCTGAGGTGCAGCACACCTGAACTAGAAATCCTGTGTGGGAATGAAATGAGGGGAAACTCTACCTTGGCAGGTGCTCAAAAAAAAATTTTTAAAAAATGGGGAGGGATAGAAAAAAAGGAGCATATTTTATTAGCTTATTAGCTACTCTAAAAAAAGTTTATTCAATAGAGCCCAGAGAAACTGCCTAAATCACATCCTGTAACAGACAGAAGACAGTTCCTGGAGTTTGAGAAATCTCAGGACAAGGTAACTGTAACCTTCTTTCCCAGAAGCAGACCCTGCCTAGCTGTGTCCTCAGTCTGGCTGGCACCCTGCCTGGAAAGCACAAGGAAGAGCCACCTGCACTGGCCACACCTGCAGAGAGCACACAGAGGCTGCTCCAGCCCAGCAGCAACACCAAAAAGGTGAGACCCGAGCTGAGGCTCCATGAGTGCCAAGTGCTCTGCCCGCCATACCTTGTGAAAACCAGATGTAAAGACATTTTTATTCCCAAGCAGAGCAGTTTCAGGAATTTTTATGGCATTGTCCTAAATTTTTCAAAATATTAAAGCTGAAGAAACCCCCAGTAAGGGCAGTTTGCTTCTTTTGAGTTCAAACATGACAGTTAGGAACAATGTCTCAGAAATAATTCAGAGTTATACAAAGAATTCTCTTGATGTTAAAATATCTATAATGAAGTAAATATACTTTTACTAGTACTGCACTCCGCTCCAGTTCTTTTCCATACTCATACAGGAAGTCTGTCTGTGTGTGTAACTGCCTGCATGTGTGTCTAATGCAATAATGAAATAAGAAATAAATAATAAAATATTACAATGTATCACTTTTAAGTAAAGTCAAAATATTACCAAAAATAGATTTTGAAGTCTGGGAAACCACATTTGATATGTCAAACAGCAGAACTTCTAAATGCAGGATGTTTAATATATATATATTAGGTAAGGCTACATAATCTTATAGTAAAATATATATAAATGAAGAAACTTCCATACTGTTTCAAAATTAGAAACAAACAAAGCAATATTCCCCAGGCACGGCCCTCAAAGTTGAAATTTTAAACTTTTTGTCACAAACCTGCATCCAGATTCTTGAGAACACCAGGATAATTCTAACATTCTGAAAAGGTGCTATAGACTTATCTAATGGATTGTGCACTCAAATTTTCAACTCACTGCAGTAGTCCTGCTCATTTGGGGTGAATGAATGAGTAAAGTGAAAACTGGAATGGAGGAGATGGAAATCCAGCCATTTATGGTGTTTTGGCAACCATTCTTATGGGACTCTTGAAGAGTACGGTCAGGATCAACAAGTTACTAGAACATTTATTTTCATTGTTGCTTTGGGAAAACAAATGGTGATTTTTCTTATCACCAGGTAATAGATTTTTTACGTATTAAATACTTCTTGTTTCTCATGCTCTATAATTTTGTATAACTGGACTACTGTAATTCTGCAGCTGGACTGCATTTGAGTGTTTTAAAGAGGATGTTCTTGGGGCACATTTATCTTGCCAAAAATCCACATTACTGAAGGGAGTTTTTGCGCTGCCGTTAACCAAGCAAAATGCAATCTGAACCATGGACTGAGAAAGAAAATGACACCATGTTTCAAGGCAAGTGCAGTGGACACCCTAACACCAAGGTGAAAAACTGCATGGTGTATGGAAAAGCATTGAAGGAAAGTAGCATTGCTGCCTCTCAGGCATAATCAGAACCCTTTCCCCCCTAGGTTTTCAAAAAACTGGTCAAGATAGGAAACATCTTATTTACCTTAAACCAATAGAAGAAATCCTTCCTTCACTAAGAGACTGTTAACTTTCACGTACAAATAAAAAGTTAGAATTGTCTTTCACTTTACGAATTAACAAAATTACTAAACTAACTAAATTAACAAAAAAAAAATAGTTGAATGATCAGATATGAATCTCTTTCCTGAAATTCTAGGTCTTCTTTAGTACTGTCAACACAAATAAGTTTCAATTCCTTAATTCTGTCAGCATTTGAGTCAGTATATTTGGTCAGGACAAAGTTCACTCCCAATATTAATTCTCTCACATACTTTTGTTTGTATTATCTTCATCAGTGTCTAGCAGCAGTGGGACCCTTCAGAAACATGAAATTTAATCAGTTTCAAAATTGGGCCACTCCTTTCTCTGTACCACTGACACATATTGCCAGTTTCAAGATCAACCAGAAGTGACTACCTTCTAAGAAGGCTCAAAGTTTTGGGATTCCTCAGACATGAAAATCACTAAATTCCTATATGAATACCATTTTAATAACGGTTTAAAAACCACTTCAATGAAAGTGGAGCCTCTAGGAATAATGAGACTTCTTAAATGGATATGCTAAGATGTTTTTCCATGCATGTGATGCCCTTTGCTAAGCTAAAAATGTTACACTTCAATAATAATGGCGAAATATCACTTAGAGATGAATAAAGGACAATATGACTGATTTAAAAGAAGGAAGTTTGAAATAATTTCCATTGAAGAGTACCTTTGGATGTGTATTCTGAGTCCCCATTCGAGAGGGTTTTTTTTGTGGTAACAAAAATGAAAGCTTAAATCCAAACTCAGTGGTCTACTCAGACACCAGTGACTTGAGGTTCAGCCTTCTAACTTCACATGCTCATTCATTCATACTCATGCTTATTCTTACTCAATATTTGGGAGAAAGAATAACATTCACTCTACCCTCTGGAGTTCTTTTATTTGCTAAGATCCTCCTTGATTTACCAAATCCATTCATCCATCCATCCATCTGTATGGACATAATCCATATAATGAGATGTGATCAGATAAAATGTACTGTATATACCAATTTCAGAATATCTGCACCCCACTCATATTCCCCCCAGCTGCATGACAGAAGACAAAATTCCCAGTTGTTTTGACACAGACTTTTTCAGAAATTAAGTTTATGGCCATTAATCAGCTTTGATTGCTACAACAGGGTCATTTTGAATGTGAAGATGTCTTTGCAAGTTCATAAATTTTCTTGATAATTTTATGCCTGTGGCTTGTGTATCGTAATTCCGACAATTCATGCAGATAGCGTTATGTCATAAATTACCACATTTAGCTCAGCATGAGTCTCAGTAATCATGAACACTGCCTCTATTATTTAAATGTGTAACATATCTGAAGCACAGGATTCAATATCCAAAATAAAGGAACGCTTAGAAAAACCCTAAAACTTAGATGAGCAAAGAGGACTGGATTTTTCCTAATGATCTGGGATGAAACTCTAATTGAAAGAGAAAAAAATCCATGATACCCTACACTTCGAAGAATTCTTGAAAGTCCAATCTAAGAAAAAAAAATCTCCACATCAAGAAGCATTAGATTATTATACCTTATGCAAGACTTCTAATGACACAGAAATGTTTCACTTTATACTCTTTCTGTATAATGAGTCTGACAAAAAAAACAATTAAACAGCAACTTTTACTTTAAAATTAGCCTAGATGGAGAACTCTCCGTGACAAAATCTGTAACATTTAAGATGACATCTATATAATGTGAACTATTAATATTTTGTGGAAAAATCATTAGGCTTGATTATAAACCAGATGATATGAAAAATATTATGAACGTATCCCACTGCTATTGAACGTAATTAGTTCTCAGGCTTTTAAACTTGCACACACTTATATTTTTACATCTGAGTAGCTCCACTGAAATCAATCATATATATCAAATCAAATTAAACTAATTTATACAGATTATATACCAAATCAAATAATATTAAACATCAAGTCCCTAGCAAATAAAAAACCTTCTCTAACAAAACCAGCCCATTTGATACAAAGCAACTGTATTTTTTTATAGAATAGGCAGCAGCTTAATCATTTCAGTCTTTAATTACTGCATCAGATAATGACTATTTTGAACATATGCTTCTCTGCCCTGCTAGAAGACATGAATGAAAGAGAAACAAGTTCATATGCATGATCTCGTGCGTGCATGTTGGGGGAGGGAGGCTAAAGAGCAAAAGGAACCAAGTGGCAACAATTGGAGGAAATGGTGCCTGTAACAGCTGCTCCTTTCAGATTCCCCTAGAAGGAGACTGCCTGAGGTGGACCATGGCACAAAGGGATAAAGAAGATGAAAACTGATGCAAAGCAGGGAAATAACTGCTGAGACCCCTGAGCCTACATCCGAATAGTCCCAAGCTGTGTGGCAAGACCTCTTTAGCATGCTACAGAAGCTGGTGATGAACTACATATTACCATGAGGCAAACTGGCTCCTAGCAGTATTGTCTGCGTGTTATGTGTAATGATAACCAGTGGGCCCCTGGGAACAGCAGGCAATGATTTCATCTCCGTCAGCATCTGAGCTCCCCTTGGATACACAGACCATTAAAGTGAGAACAGAAGGGGAAATTTTAGGCAACGATTTCCAACTGGAGAGTGAAGACAACTTCTGCTCAACAGTACTGTCAACCACTGATATTTCACTCCTGTCTGTATTAATCACTGCAAAGGACAAAAGGAGCTAAAACTGTACCCCTTCTTCTTCATCCCATAGAACACAGTGCATTTTTTGAACAAAAGTACTTAAAAAGTTTCTCATGTAATATTATTGGTAATGCCATTATATAAGAAAATGACACTGTATTATCACCACTGAAAAGTACTGGTATTTCCATTACTGTTAAAATAACATTTTATACTCTTAACATATTGTTTATTTTGTTTTAGTACTACAGAGACCTTCTTGCCCTTGCACAATGCTTTCCTTAACTGTCAGGCATTTTTGTAGGATTAAAGACATTAGTTACTACCTATTGGTTACATATTTAAAATGAGCAGTAGTATATGAAAAAAATCAGGGTTTCAGAAGCTTCCTTAAAAAAGAAAATCTGCATGCAACAAAAAAGAAATTCTACTTCCAAGTGATTGCTGTATCTATTTGACAGGAGACATGGGGGAGCAATGAAGGGAAAGGAATAGCTACAAAATGCAGTCAAAGTTGATTCTGAGGAAATAATGCCAGGACAACTAATATTTTTGACACTTTCAAGGGTAGTTTGATCCTTTGTATAATATGGAAAGATGAAGATGCAGGCTTCTTTATGAAGCACATTTGTTTATCTTGCTGCTCTTCAGAATTCACACAGTATATTACGTGAAATGAAAAGTTAATTTAAGTTTCTGAGAGTCTGAGAAAAGTTGCTCAGGTAAGAATGCCAGCATACTTGTCAGGCAAAAAACAATTGCAGGTAAACTGAAGTACAAAAAATTCTGGTCTAATCTGTCATACTGTTTTCTTGTAAGAGATCAAATATCATATTCTCATGGCTATTGCAACTATTAGATAAAATTCTATTAAATTAAAATTCTATAAAATTATATGGAGCTTTTTAGTTTTGAAATAGCTTTACATCCAGCTACAGGTTTAACTGCAATTCATTGAGAACAGGCTCCCCCTTTTCCAGCATTCAATTAATTTATGCAGAAGATAGGACTTTCAGCATTGAAGAATAATGTATAGAAGTGGTCAATAACTTAAAAAAAAATCCTAATAAAAATGAAATCAGACAGAAATCTAGAACACCTCCTACACTGCAAGAGCCAAGCAAGTAATATTGGTACACATGCTGTATTTATTCTGGGACTTCTATTGGTCCGTTTCTGAGAAAAACAAACAAAACAAAGTATCATCACCAAAAAACACCCACAATGAATGACCTCTATAAAATGAGTTCATTAATAGAATACTAAGTCATTCTGCAGTTACAAGAACAAACAGAGTAATTATCCACCTGATTAATTGCTATAATCATGAACAGAATATTCACATTTATTTTCCACAGAACATTTTTAAGAGGATCACGGTGGGCTGTGACTGATGACTGGCACAAAATAATCAAGTTGCTGCTTATCTTTCCTCTCACACTGACCTATGAGGAAGCAGGGAAACCCTCCTTCTAGACTAAAATTCCACATGCAGAGATCTCTGAATTATTAAGGCTCAAGGGACACATTGGAAGAGGAGTTTGAACTCAAGTATCCACAGCAGGAATTGCATCAGCGCTGCAGCTTTTCAAAAGCAGTTCATATTTCTTCTAAATTCCTGATGTTCTAACAATCTCAGTGTGTGAACTCATAGATTTTTCATTGTTGCTCACAAATACACGGTACCAAACTAATCTGCAAAACTGCTGTTCCATAGAAAAATCTAACTAAAACAGAGACAGTTTGATATTTGCGTACATACAGGAAAGGGAAGGCTAGTCACATATATCCTGAACTGTCAGTTTATATTATTTCTACAGATCCAAGCATGGAAACCTGGACTCCATCAGTTCTGGAACTTATTGGAACCACAAATGCTTGAGCCACATGGATCCCTGCCTACAGAACCAGATAAAGTTATGAGAGGTCCATGAGCCAAGTCTCTCCAAGCTTTTTCCACTCTGCAAATGCCAAACATGCCGAGGAGAGAGAGGAAGGCATTGAGAAAGCTAAAGCAAAGAATAAACTTACTGCTAATGCTGTCTCATGTTCTCCAGATAAATGATATGCCAGACTTAAGCAATAGGCTGCTTCTCCTTGCATCTTTATATCACCTCCTAAAGGAAGGGTTAAAGGCAGAGTTACCAGCATGGTCTGAACAAAATGACGTTGGTACAGACAGATCTTGCAGGTTCTAAAATAACATACAGATGTTAANNNNAACATACAGCTGTTAAAATAGTGTAGTACATTTTTCCTGTTCCTTATCTCCACTATGTATCTCTTTCTGAAAACATACAGTGGTAATTAAAAATAGAGAATATAGAGTTCATCAAGGAAATTCAGCAAAGTCAGAGAAAATATCCTCCAGTAAAAAAGTACAATCAAATTAACACGTGTAAGGTTTTCTGTCATTAATTGTTTAATCATGGTCCTAGCATCTTCACATTAGAAAATTATAGTAGACTCTCTATATGCTCAATATAAAATAAAAGCAGCTACAAATAGGTAATAACCCTTAATATATAAACACAAAATGTATTTTGACCCACACATTTTGCTAACGTGAATCTTAGTGAAACACCAAGAGAGCACCCAGCTGATCAGTTCCATCTTATTCTCCTGTCTGTTTTACTAGCTACTGCAGTGTAAAATAGCTAAAAAAATGGGTAACTCATACTTGCAAGCAGTACTTACAGAAAATTCTGCTTAAGTTTAAGGTGCATTCCCACCTTTCCATGCCACGTTTTATTTCATTGATACTGGTCTAACAAACACTGCTTGCTGGTTCTTTTGCATAGCTCCCTCAAGAGAAAAATCATCTGTTTGATACTAAAACAAATATAAACTAATGATGAAGTTCTTAAACTATCACACTATATTAAAAAACTTCCCTCCAGAACATGAGTAGCCATAAAAAAACCCTGTCGGTGAAATTATATTCACAATAGCCAATAATCCAATTTTTCTGTTGCTCAATATCCATTTGCTACAACACAATAAATGGTGAAAAATCAACCTGAAGAATAAATGCAGATGAAATGCATTTTTCATTTTACATTTTACGTAAAATGCATAAATAAATATAGTAACAGTGAAAGTGGAGATTGCTTACAGTCGTAGACTGTTTCTGTCCAAACACACAGAAGCCTACACCTAGTTCTGAAACTCTCTGAATGATAATAATTGTTGAGGCCATAGTAGTGCTCTATCTATAGCACTTAAAATGTTACTTACAGTTATTAAAAGCCTGTAACTCAAAAACCTGATGGTCTTTTCCAATATTCAATATCCCTTAAAGGGCACAATAAGACAAAACAATACAGAAATACAATTTCACAGAAGAACAGGAAGTTAAAATTTGCTAGGGACATAAACAACTTTTTTGCTTGCTTAAGAGGATTTGACAGTCTGAAGTGGGTAACGTAAATCTTAATTCCTAAAATATATAAACACAGATGATGGTCCAGAAGGACAGAATGGACATTACAGATAACATCCAGTAGCCAGTTTGGCTCTGGAATGAGGACTGGAGAACTCCTCAGAAGGAAGTTCCTAAAGTTTAAATTTAAAGAGAATAACAGCACATGTATTGTGCATAGTGATATGTGATACATGCCTCAGAAAGCTGTGAAAGAGACTGATTTGAAATTTGAAATAAGGGAACCAGAACATCTGCCTGGTCAAAATAAGTTCTGCAAAGACACCAGATCCATTTTGACAATCACTTCATATGCAGCAGTTTTCACTAGCAATAAGAAGACATTCATAGGGAATTTCTTCAGCAGTCCTTCTAGTTACTTAATATTAAGAAGAGTTCAACTGTGGCTGTAATTTAAGCATATATTATAGACAACAGCTGTAGAAAACACTACAAGCTTGTATTACGACCTATACAGTCATAATGTTATTTGTCACAGTACTTATTTTAAAATTTGGAAAATATTTTCATTTTTTGCCATTTTTGAAAGTTTATCTATTCCAACTACCAGTCAAAGACTGAGTCACAGATTAAATGTTTGGCATTTATCTGCTGATAAATATTGAATTAATGTATTCATTTAACCAAAAATGTAATGTATTAGGTATTTAAACAATCAACTTCTTCATTGTGAGAGCGTTTGAACAGTGGTAAACCTTTTCCAGAGTTCTTATGGAGGCTCCATCTGTGGAGATACTGAAACCTGACTGGATGTAGTCCTGAGCAGCCTGCTCAGGACAACCTTATGATTTCCAAAAGTTTCTCTTCCTACCTCTGCTGTTCTGAGATTCTGTAAATTTTTTCTACAGGTTTAAAAGTATTTATGCATATTAAGATAGAAAATTTTGTTTGTTTATGACAAAAACCTGTTTTTTTCAATTATTACTATGTAGAGGATAAAAGTAATTTTTCTAGCAGATAATATCAGCCAAAAACTGCCAAAACAACAGTAGCTAGCCAATTAAAATCACTGACCTCAGCTTCCATCAGGGACCTCACTTTCTGATTATGGGTTCACAGTTTTATATTATTGTTCCCACAAGGTTGACAGGTATTTTTTGGAGATAAAGCTTTGAGGAAGCCTAAAAGTTTCTTTGTTGTCAGCAAGAAGGCATTTCTGCTTCAGTGAGATCTGCAGGTGTATTGATAGCATTTGTCTTTGAGTTTCATAGAAAATAATCACCCAGCCAAACCCTTGACACTTTCTTCTTTCCTCTTGGGAAAATCATGGCCTGGGCATCCAGTGAAGGAATGGGAAAATGTTATTTTCCACCTACCTTCTTTTGCCATCTTTAAAGCTTTTATTAGTGTTTTGATGGCCTCTTGGTGTTGTTTATTTTCTAGCATTTTGTCTGCTAGCAATGTATAGATTCTCCAGAGATTCTGACATGCCAGTGAAGTGTAAGTGCGGCCTGTCTCATCCTTCCATGGTGTGCCCTCTGTTATCTGATAAAAGGCTTCAAAATGCTCGGCAGCTTTCGTGACATTACCTGAAAAACATCATTCATTATTAAAATCAGTGCAATCAACGAAAATCGTTAACATTTGTAGTCTATGATAATTTTATCATTAAGAGTAAGTTGCAGCCAAACGTTCCACAGATTTTTCAAGACTCTTCAGTACACAACTCACAGATTGCTGGAAAATACAGTCAAATTTCACAGTACCCTGTAACGCTCTAGTTTAAGTTTATCACATTTTTAATTAGCTTCCTTTTGTCTTTTCCCAGTGTTGAAGGGGTGTTATTCCACTGATGCAAAGTCAGGATCTTATAGAAAATTAATTTATTCTAGATTCATCAAGGCTTTGTGGTTCTCATACATCAAAATCACTTCTGTGCATAAATAATCACAACTAAAACCATTCCTCAAGTTTCTTTTCCCATAATGAAAATCTGTGCTGAAAGATTTGAAGTGTGGAGGATAAAGGCACCAAAACTGTGGGGAAAAACTAAAAATCTTCATTCAAACAAATTAATCAATGAAGAAAAGAATTATTATGTAATTTATTCAACAGTTATTGCAAGGCCAACTCTGGTGAGTTTATCTAGTAGATTTACTGGAAGAGCATTAACCATTGATAGATTAATTATTGAGCCTGAAGTAATATACTCCAAGGTCTTCAAATGTAAGTTACTCAAACATCTTTAAGGCAAAGGAAAGTTTGAAGACAGAATTCAATTAATTTTCACATTCAAGTAGTTTTTCCACATTCAACTGGATTTACCTCTGTGCATAAAATTCAGTCTAAGAGGTTTCCATACCTGCTGGACAATGAAAATTCAAAGTCCTTGGAAAGAACAGAAAAGCTTTTTCTCATACGTAATGGGTATTGCTGGGAAGCAGGAATAAGAAATTAAGAATATTTACATTAAAAATAATTTAAAAGAAAGCATTCTGGTCACAATATTTTGTTTAGCAAAGACTATCCTGTAGCAAGGAGAACTGTGAATGTGACCCTGCCTTCATAAGTTTGTTTGTAAATGGAGGAATCTAATCCCATAGCTCATCAATATATCAACAGCTGAAACAAACCATAAAATAAGTTCATTTAGATGTTTGTAGTTTACACCTCTTCTGAGATGTGATTTACAAGGAACTATTGCTGTTTTACAGTCTTTTTTTAACAGTGCTGAATTCAAACTGCAAAAAGAACCAGGAAGCAGAAAAGTTGTTTCCCAGTCATAGGAAAGGAAGGGAGAAAAGCTTGGAGAAGGATCTTCTTTAAGCATTCCTAGAGAAAATGAGGTTATCTCCCCAGGCCTCCAGTCAACCTAGAGGCAGCAGAACAGCTGTGACAGATTTCTCTTATTAACTCCATTTAGATTTGTCTTTTGCATACGTTACCCCTTTATAACCATGCTTTCAACTTTGCAATATAAAACATAACTCATCTTTATTAGAATTAAATTTATTTTCATATTAAGTTTCTCTGATGATTAAAACGAGTTCAACTAAAACCGACAAGCTTGAGAAACTCTTCTTTCAAAGACGCAACCAATTAAATGAGTATCACAGACAAATAATTTTATGGCTACACAGCCTACAGTTTGTGTAAGAATCCCAGAGGAGACAACAGGTGCTGAAGAGTGCAGTGCCAGGTGAAAGGGGAGACAGCAGGCTTTATTCAGCTCCATTCTGGCTAGGGACAGGTATTGGAGAGATAGCCCAAAACACTGGGAAAACGGGAAAAATTCTATACATTCTTTCTAAAATATCACATGCTTGACATCAGATTGCAAAATAAAAAGAAAAAGGGCAATTATCAAAACCAGTACAAGCTGTTTATGGACTCCCTGACAGTAGACGTAACAGAAAATAGAGACGTAGATTTGCTAAAGCCAGATGAAAACCCTTGTCCATTCTCAAGAGTCTTCCAATTAGAAATTTTCTCTATCCAGTTTAGCTAACTTCTTATAGCACAGTCAACACACAAGTCAACAGAATTCCAGTTATCCAAGTCGCAAAAGGCAGATTTAAGACATTGAAGAAGTTAATTTTGGGTATGTGACAAATGATTGAAAGTTGAGTTAAAATTTAATGTTAATAAGTAGAGGCAGCATTTTGTTCACTTAGTTTCTCACAAGCACATACAGACTCTTCCTTGGAATTCTTCCCAAAGTTCATTAATAAACAGACTGTTCTTTTGAAAGGTTATTGTCATACATTTGAGTCATTGTGATACACCACATGTGTCATGGATTCTTCAATAGAATTTTATTAATGTGTTACTGAAAAAGAATGGGAAGCAGCAAACAAAGGAGTGGTACTCCCACGAAGCTGAACAGTATCTGAGTTTCTCCTGACACTGTAACATGATCACTTAACAGGACATGGTTGACCAAAATAAAACGTGCAATCTTAAGGACTGTTGTTCAGCCTCTTAGAACTATTAGGTGTGGTGATTCTTACCCAAGCTCCCTCTCCTGCGGTGTCCCCTTGAGAAAGTTTCTATCAGACTAGAAATGGAACTCTTACATTCCATCAACCCCACAGCTCCCAAGAGCTGACCAAACCCTAAAGCTGTGACCTGACTCTCCTTTTGCCAGATCTCAGTGAAACCTCTCTGTAAATAAGCCATCTACACCAAGCTTCAAAATGATAAAGTAGTATTTTTTTTTTTTTTTTCAATAGTCAAATGGATCTATATTACATTTGGCTTCACTGAATTACCAAGAAAGGTGTAGGCAGTAAAATGTAAAACATTTCACAAAAATACTAAAAAAAAAAAAAAAAAAAGTTATGTACAGAGAGCCAAAATACCTGCTAGTTTCCTAAACAAGGAAGAGATGGAATTTCTGACATGAAAGCCCTCACATGGCTGGGAATTTGCTTACTGAAGACTCTTTAAAATAAAATAAGCTACTTGGATACTTCTCAAATTCATGGAAGGCAAAACGTTTTAGACTTTGGAATTCATTCTTCCATGAAAATAAACTGAAATCCCTTGTTGCCATTGGCAAATGACACATCAGCCTATTTATTTAATCCATAACGCTTCTGTGAAACACAAATGTTGTGAGAAAATAATCTTTTCAGAGGGCTGGTGAGTTTAGTCTCTGTCATGAGTCAGTTCAGCTGGAACTGATCAGGCCAGTGCATTCTAAGCTTTAAACACTGAACTGCTCCAAGTGTTGGCTGCAGACATACATAGAACGCCATCCGAAAATCTTGAAAAACATTAAAAGAAAGCAATTAGCCAATGGCAGAACATTTCTGAAAATAAGAGCATTTTTATCTCACTTAGCCAGTGACAAGGTAGAGTTTATAATTACTTTTATTATGAACTGAAAAAAACCAAAGTCTCAAGAAAGCAAAATGGGAGGAAAAACAATGGAGTAAGAAAATCACTTGAAACAGTTTGCAGAAATGTATTTTTACATGTGTAGGAATTCAAAGAGAAAACCAAGAAGGTGCTTCTAGGAAATCCATGTTTGAAAAATCTATTCGCAGAATGTTACACAAAGCAGTAAAGCTATTTTCAGTTGGCAACATTAATAGCAATTGTATATTTATTCTCACACTGCCAGGCAGAATTTATCTCAGTGGATACCAAATGGAGTTGGAGAATCTCTGATGTCTCTTGTCTCATAAAAGGAATCAAAAACCAGAATGCTAACTCTTACAACATATATACTACTACTACTAAAATTTTATATTATTAAAAATTTTTATAATTTACTATAACTCAGGGCATAACAAAAGAAAATCCCATCAGCAATAGCTTAATCTTAAATATGGGAGGCTAACATTGTCACAATATAATTTTGGGAGTAGAAATTTAGTTTTAAACAATTATATATGAATAGAAGACTTTTTGACACAGATTTGTGCTACAGTTTTCACTGAGGTGCATTGAAATAAAAAAAATAATTCTATTCATTCAAGTAAAATAATTCAGTGTAATTTTGTAAATAGGGAAGAGAAATATTTTAGATAATCTAAAAGTTCATTTATAATTTCCCTTCTTAAAACCCAATCCAAAAATACAGATTTGTTATATCAAAATAGACACCAAACCAAAAGGGGTATAGATGGAGACTACTATTTTGCCTTTTTTTTTTTAAGTAGAAAGATTGACTAGATATTAACACAAATGGGTTTAAATGTGAAGCTGCCATAAAAGCAGGCACATAAATGTAATTCTCCCAGCCGCTATTTTGATGCACATTTTTGATTCCATGAATATTTTATGAAATGGCCCAAACTAAAGCCATATAACATTCCTGCATTACTGATGCTTGCGCCCGTAAGCTACAAACATTAGAGGCATGATTGAGTGCATTAAAATGAACTCATTCAGCAGTGCATTGATTACTTGAAGGAGGAAAAAAAAAAAGTTACTCCCACTTAAGAAAACAGCACACAAACCTGAAGTTTTCAATACTGAAATTAGAGACTCAAATTTGAATAATGTGGTATTTAATAAATAAAGGCAGCGAAAAACTATCTAGAATTCTCTACATACACTCCTGACTTTAATTAGGTGAGATGTTAATTAGGTCCACAGATTGCTTCCAGTAGTGTACAGGTAATTTAAAATGTCACAATCTGCAAAATGCAGTGACCGACCTGCTCTAGCTCTGTGCCTCAGCAATACTGAGAGCACCTAATGATTTCCTTTTCTATCAGCTCGTATATTTGCCAATGAAAATAATGCCACAGAAACAACTGCACAAGAAAAGTGACAGGTCTGTTAGGCAACCTGCCCCAGCAGCACCACTAGAAGCAGGAAGCACATTTAATTCTAAATTGCAAACATTTGTTGAGGGCTTCAGAAAATATTCCACTGTAGATTAAAACAACTTAAAGAAAAAATAAACTTTGAGTATATTATAGTATATTTTAATCTAGAGCATCTTTTGCCATCAGTTACTTCACTGTACAATGAGAAGACAAAATCTGGTTGAAGCATCAGTTAATGGTAATGAAAACCAAAAATGCTATTATCTTTCAGAAGATATATGCTTACATTTCAGCCTAACTGCTTGAACTACTTGTATTATGCTCAGCTTCTATGTTCAATTGTGACAACACTACTCATGCTGAAATACTTAAGTCTGCCACAGAGATTGTTACAGAAGTGTTTAACAGAGGTGTATTCACAAGAAACATAAAACAAGATTCTCATTCAGCAAACACCTCTCATTCAGTTGAACCTCCTTGGACTCCTGAGGTAAAATGAACTGAAAAGAAGTCACTGGGACAGTTCACACATGCAATAACCTGAATTCATGTGCCAGCTGAAGAAACATGAAAAAAATTGCCAAAGAGACTTAAGATAAAATTTTGCAGTTGCATAACCCTCCATGATCCATCTCAAAAAAACCAATCATCAGCCAACAATCAAAGGGAATGTTTTTAAGATAATGGATAAAACCTTTATATNTCAGCTAAAGGATGTAGGCAGTTTGTAAGAATATTTCAATGACCATGCTGGCTCATCATGGGGTATTCTGACCATTCCTCCAGTTTGACAATACACCAGGAGATCTTACCTGGAGTCCAAGTTGCCTAAGGCCAGCTGCAGTCATGCCTGGGAAGTAGAGCACTTGAGGACACAAAGGAGAAAGGAAGAGAGAAAAGGGAAGCTGAGCTTCACATATACTGAGATGCAGCATTGGTGGACTGGCTGCAGTGCAAAAGGACAGGATTTTATCTTCCCTTCTGTGGGTGAAGGACTGCCAGGTTAGCTCTAGGTACTGCACTTTAGAGGATGATACATAAGTTCTATTTACATTACTTAAACAAATGTGTGTTGTCTGAAGAGAAAATCATAACTGTAGCAATCCAGTGAGCATTAGAGCACATGCAGTCTTGTCCTCTGAGGACCTATATTGTCTTAAAGCTCAAGCGCTCAAAGTACACTTTCACAAACCTAGAGGGCAGTGCAGACTGCAGAACCCTCAGCAGGACAATTCACAGATGCAGTATCACACCACCAGCACTCTGGGATATCAAACCTGTTCTAAAAAGGGCTTGCTTAAAGGGTTCCAGAGACACCTCACAAGGTGGGGATAATGCTGGTTTTTCTGGCTGCTCTCTAATCCCTTCCCATTCTGCTGCCAGCTGCAAACAGGAGGGTTTTCCCACAGGCAGCTGAAATGACAGCTGCTTTGGGAATGGTGTACTGTGGACCAGCAAAGGGAAAAAAAATGTCAACCAAACAGGTCCCAGATGAAAATTCTACTAACTTATCTGTCTTACATTCATATTCAAATGAAGAGATATGCAAAATTCTGGTTTACAATTAAAATTCCTTTATCTTTTTAGATTAACACGTTTTATGAAAGCAGAATTTGTCAGATTTGCCACCTTTTGAATTGCTTGATTTTTGATACATACCAATATATATTTGAATGTGGAGGGTGGCATTGCCAAATATGTTGAACATTAGCTGAATGATCACACAATCATTTTAGTGAGAATGGAATTCTTCCTCCACAGTTATGTTCAAGCAGTCTTTCACAAGATGCAGAGCATCAAAGTGCTTTCAATATGCAAAGGCTACCCAAGATGCAAAATGGATTCAGGAAGCTCACACTGCAAGGCTCCAGGCTCTGGATAAGAGCAGGCCCACACTCAGTGGGATGCTCCCATTTCAGGTTTCACAAATATTTCAATGTCTATGGGTGGATATTTAAATGCAGAAAGGGAAGGGAGCAGAAAACTCAGGGATGAATGGCACATACTTTGGAATTCTGTTTTTCAGGGCTTAAGATTTTTCTAAGTTCAACAGAAATAATGAAAAAATGTTATATTAGTATTTAACCTCAAAGGTTAATATGATCATTATCTTTTAAATAGAGAAAGTTACACAGAAGCAATTAGTTTCACTAAATTATGTTTTTTTGCCAAATCATGTCAAACGTTTGCCTTGGTTTAAATACTTTTCTTTTTGGCAGTGTTCACATTCTATTCAGATTCCACCCATTTCCCCTTACTTATCATAGCTTCCAATAATAAATTTATTAGCAGATGCAGTGCTCCAGCACCAGAGCTGTTCTNGGAGCTGTTCTGTGGTGCAGATGATTTACCTCAGAAGTGCTGTTGGATTAATGACCTGCTAAGATCCCAGGCAACCTGAATGATTTTCTGAAGAGCAAGATATATTTTTATTAACAGCTTCATGTTTGCTTTACCTATGGCTTCTCCAGATTATTGGTAATGGCAGAAGACATGCAACCCTGGCAGCTCCCAGTGACACTGGAAAGGCACCTCTGGAAACAGCCTCCTTTACCAATTACTGAAAGGAAACACTGCCTCCAGGAAAGTTTATGATGACAACTGCCAGTCCAGCTACAGTATTCCAAGACCTCTCAAAGCTTTGATGCAAAGAAAAAAAAAAACCCCTGTGAGTGAGAGGGCAGCTTCATCTCAGTACTAGTCATTAAGCAGTAAATAANAGAAGCAATTAGTTTCACTAAATTATGTTTTTTTGCCAAATCATGTCAAACGTTTGCCTTGGTTTAAATACTTTTCTTTTTGGCAGTGTTCACATTCTATTCAGATTCCACCCATTTCCCCTTACTTATCATAGCTTCCAATAATAAATTTATTAGCAGATGCAGTGCTCCAGCACCAGAGCTGTTCTGTGGTGCAGATGATTTACCTCAGAAGTGCTGTTGGATTAATGACCTGCTAAGATCCAAGCCAACCTGAATGATTTTCTGAAGAGCAAGATATATTTTCNAAAAAAGCAAAGAAATAATTCATTTGAAGTTTTAATAAAGTTTCATTTGCAGTCTTGTTTAAAGATATATCAGACTTTGGGGATGTAACCTAATTACATTTTTATTCTAAGTTCTATTCAAATATCTTGGACTTTGAATCTTTAACACAGATCAAACACAGTATAATTTACTCATGGCTATCAATACTTTAAAAAGATCTCTTCATTAAATGTCATAGTCTTATGAACATGCACATAAAGCAAACAGAGCAATATTTGATACCAAAAACATTTAGAATATGATTTGTACAGAAGTACCTATATAAACAGTTCACCTGAGTGCAACATTTTATATTCGAGTACACATCAAATGTTTTTCCTAAAATATTCCTGATACATAGTTCAAGTAAATAGTCATAGCTTTTTTACAGTAGATTTATGACTTGAAAATGAACTTTACAATCACTGAACACCTAGGAATGGAAATTAATTTAGGATCTTTTTTCGTATGTCAAAACTCTTAATGACAATGCAAATGACAGTTTAGAATCAGTGCTTGTGCACTGGTGTGAATATTTTGAAGAACAAGAACACTTGTCCCCAGGTGTTACAGCAAAACTAAAAGATTCTCCATTTAAAGAGTTAGGGCAAGAAAGTGGCAGTGACCATGAAAGGACTAAGGAAACTTACTTTTTCTTAGTGTAAAGAATATTATTACTTTCCTGTGCTTAATAATAAACCTTGATTTAAATAAATTGAAGTAAAATAATTTTCACAGGATTTCTTTTCAGAAATAGGAGAACTACAGAACTCTCCCTGAGTTCTCTCATTAAAGTATCTTCATCCAAAACCTTTTAAAAATAAGAATAAAATATGATTTTATGAAGAATGTTTTTATGAACTTAACAGCCCCTTTTGCTTTCATGTTGTATGTTCAGAAGCTATTTTCAGACTTTCTTAAGACTGTGCTAATTTGACCTGAAAACATTCCTAATTTCTATAACAT
Source organism: Thryothorus ludovicianus (assembly GCA_013397245.1). Lineage (NCBI taxonomy): Eukaryota > Metazoa > Chordata > Aves > Passeriformes > Certhiidae > Thryothorus > Thryothorus ludovicianus. The sequence continues at coordinate 1,397,527 of VZTB01013653.1, read as the reverse complement.
CAATTCAAGACAGTACTTGTTAGTTCAATACCAGTAAAAACCCTGTAATAACAAGATGTCGTTTACACTAAGGAACTATTTTGTGCACTTGCAGGAGGTTGAGCTCAATTATTTAATAATCCTCCCAAGAATCTAGCAGGATTTATGGCTGCTTCTGACTGCTACTGACTGACAGAGAAAAGCAGAATATGCAGAGTAACTCCTAGCAATTTGCTGCTTAAATTTTTTAAATGATGCTTTACAATCAAGTTTTTCCCAGCCAACTTATATATTCAATTCTTAAGCAATCAGAAAACAATACAACCACTTTGTGAGACAGAGTAAGTGCAGAATAACAAAAGACAGTTGATATGGTGAAAATCAATGACTGGAATTACCTTATTTGGTCAAACTGGGTATCAGAATTCCCTGTCCCATTAATGGAAAGCTTCTTTCTGTCTTTAAAGTTCCCTGATGTGAAGACTCTTTCTAAGTGTATGAACTTAAAATTTAGCAACAGGTTTATGTAGTCAAAGACAAGGGATCTGGAAATAAGTGAGTATACTCCTAATAGGTCTAAACTATTCCTACATGCCTTTTTCTGAACAAGCTGTTTGGAAAAAAAAAACAACCATGACTAGGAGTAAATCTGAGAAGTTTGTAGTTTGGGATATACAACCTGGGGCGAGATGAGGGGAATATCACGATAAACCAATGGTATTTGGTTACTACAGGATTTGGTCTGTTATATAAATATGTATGTTATCTCCAGACAAAGAACAGTAAAAAATGACACTTTTAGGGTAGTTTCTGCAGAGAACAAACCATACAATCATCCTTTTCTTCAACTACTTTTGGAGTGAGTTTCAACCAAATTTGGTAAGAAGTCAATAGGACAGTAAGTTCCCACCACATTTTTTAGAAAAATAATATCCTGAGGATAGACATTGATCCAAACTCCAGACAGACAGAAAGACAGGCAGAACTTGCTGTACATGTTGAGACAGCAGCACTGTGCCTGGCAAGGGAGCAGCACATTCTCATCTAGCTTTAGCTTATCACAGCACACACTGGACCTCATCAAGTCCAGGTGCTGTAGAAACAGAGAGGAAAGGGTCCTGTATAAATGCAGAGCAAACTTGGGGTTCCTCTTTGAAAAGAATTTCCAGAACAGTGACTCTCCTTTAGGCCACTGTCATGTTTTAACTAGCACACCAGCTTCCTATTAAAAAAAATTACATAGGAATTGATATCTTTAAATACTTTTGCTCTTTTTGGTCCACACAATGACAAATCTCTTGAAAAGAAAGAGAAAGATAATTATGAGCTTGATGTTTTACCAAAAATCACAAATGTAACCAGGTATCAATTTAAACCAAGACAAGTTGCTTAGAGAAATGAATCTCCAACACAGACAAAAAGTTAGACAAAACCTATTTTTTAGCCGATAATATGAGTTGCTTTTGCTCCTGAATGAAGAGACAGGATTCATTTTTAGCTTGCCTTCTTCCAGTGTCTAACCTGGGCTTGTAGATACAACGGGATGGAGATCCCAGCCACTGGGCATGCACCTTATGGTGGAAACACAACACAGTAAAGGAGACAGGCTGGATTGTTCAAATGCTGCAATTCTCTTGTCAGCAACAGCTCTGCACTCCACAGGCAGGGAGGAAGAAATTAATCTCTCTTCACAAAAGCTGTCCCCCTGGTTTGTTTTATTTACCAGCTGTTGGCAATTATGCAATCAGACTGTAAAGCAGAATGTCTCTACACTATACTGTACTATGGAGGATTTGCTATTTAAGTGGGCTTGGCAAACTTGCAGCACAGATAACAACAAAAGCTCTATTAATGTAGAAGGTGCACATGGGCCACCCATCCCACAGGTGAATTTTATTCTAGCTATACTTAGGAATCCACAAAAAAGAAACTATATTTTTGTGTAATTAAAATAAAGCTGCAAATTTTGCACACACAAAAGCATATGAAATTTCATAAGCAATTTTAACTTTTGCCTTTTTAAACCTTTTTAGTACTTCATTTTGCAATATTAACATTCTCTTTTTTATATCTGAATATAAATTATTTCTGCCTGAAGGCAAACCATTTGGGGAAATTCTGCTTAAACGTGCATATTTCCTCTGCATAGATACTCATGAATTTATGCTGAGTTTCTCTCAATTATTTATACATTACAGTTTTCAATTAAAAAACACTTGCCACAAACAATTCAAAATACAAAATCAACAATTTCTTAGCAAGAATGGATTTTTAGCAAGCATTTCTTGACTAAGAACAAGAAAATAAACAGTTAAGATGTTTTATGTTCCAAAACCAAAAGATGTCATGAATCATCTTTAAGTTATTGTACAGCAAATATATCCAGTAATTAATAGTTAAGCTTCATAACTCAAAGCTATCCTGTGCAACCTGTTTCAGGTGTACCTGCTTTAGCAGGGCAATTGGACTATGAGANCACACAAAAGCATATGAAATTTCATAAGCAATTTTAACTTTTGCCTTTTTAAACCTTTTTAGTACTTCATTTTGCAATATTAACATTCTCTTTTTTATATCTGAATATAAATTATTTCTGCCTGAAGGCAAACCATTTGGGGAAATTCTGCTTAAACGTGCATATTTCCTCTGCATAGATACTCATGAATTTATGCTGAGTTTCTCTCAATTATTTATACATTACAGTTTTCAATTAAAAAACACTTGCCACAAACAATTCAAAATACAAAATCAACAATTTCTTAGCAAGAATGGATTTTTAGCAAGCATTTCTTGACTAAGAACAAGAAAATAAACAGTTAAGATGTTTTATGTTCCAAAACCAAAAGATGTCATGAATCATCTTTAAGTTATTGTACAGCAAATATATCCAGTAATTAATAGTTAAGCTTCATAACTCAAAGCTATCCTGTGCAACCTGTTTCAGGTGTACCTGCTTTAGCAGGGCAATTGGACTATGAGATCTTCAGAGGTTCCTTCCAATCCAGCCATTCTGTGAAACACCCCTTAAACACAATCAAAATCTTTCCATCCATTTCTGCAATGCCTTGATAAAAACCGGAATTTCAACAGGATGGCAAAGTGATAGGGAAAATTCTACACTTCAGTCTCAACTGAGATTGTTAAAATCTGCAAGACTCCTGTGGTGGTTTTTTTCCCCCAACAAATTAATTAAATTTTTAAGTCCCTCTCATTCAGTAGGTCTTTGAATCAGAAAAGTTTCTATTAAACTCCAACATACAAAATAGACCGTATTTAATCCATGATTGCAGATAAAACAATTACACCTTTTCAAATAAATCAGGTGCAATTTATTAATATTTTTGGGGTAGGTGTAAAGTGATCAGAAGTGATCAACTCTGGCATAACATTGCTCTTTTTGAAAAGCAATCAGACCTTAACATTGCTTACAATCAAGGCAGAGTAGGACTAGGATTGAACACTTAAAAAGCTTCAGTAATTTATATATATATATTTATATAATGAAGGGATATATATATACACACATACATATATATAAAACCTTTCATTAATTTTCAGAATATGGCAGATTTTTGAAATGTCTAAGCTATTTTAGAAAGGACTAAAGGAATTCCTTACCAAGGTCTCCTAAGCAGCCTTGCAATCTAAAAACAGACACAAAAGGACAAAACTGGGTTTCTGGATTAGCTGTGTGTTGTGGGAATCAGCTCTGAGATTCCCAACATTGCTATTTGCTCTCCATTTGCTCCCTTTCTCTCACCAGTTCTGCCTGTCTTTAACCTTTTCATATAATGCCTTACCTCCACTTTTGTTGATCCTTATGTGCTAGCAGAATATAAATCTGATGACTACTTCAAAGTCACCATTGCCTTGAGACTAAAAGAATCATTTCCACACATCTTACAGCTCTCATAGCAGGGGAGATCCAGGCTCTGGTGTGGCACTGACATATATTTGTAATTAACTGTGAAAGTTTTATTCATTGAACTCTACTCTGATACTTACATGTTTTCTCAAACAGTTATTTAAATGCATCTAGAATTGTTCCCAAGCACTGCAACTGAAAAGGTACCCTAATTTCAGATGTCTGGTTGTGCTATGCTTTTGAATAATATAGAAATTTATCTGGTTTTGTTGTAACATACTTGAAGCAAAGAGTTCCTACAAGTAAAAATTCCTTGTTTTCCCCCAGACTGCCCTTTTTATGGATATAAGTTATCTTTAACTTTGGGATGCATATATATAAGGTATATATCACTTCATGCATGACAGGTGGTAAGCACTTGGCACAAAACAGAAAGCACTCAAATATTGCAACGATGTAAGAGGCTACACAAAACAATACTAGACATTGTGTTTTTCAGTGCCCTCAGACTCTTTCTTCTGCAAGACAAAACAGTGGAAACCTCAAGTTCACAATTAATTTCACCAGAAAGCACACTAATACAACCTATCATAAACTACGATTGTAATCTTACTCTCTGATATGCAGAACATGGCAAACATTTATAATGACTGATGTTACTCCTGAAAATGCATTGAAAACACAGGAAGAAAAGTATTTTTTTTAAACTCAACATTTCTTAAGAGAGATTCTGTCACAAAGTCTGAGCTTACTTGGACAACAAGTAATTCTGGATTTAATGTGAGAAAAATGTGTTATGTCCGTGAATTTTCAGTGTCTGTAAAGTGACATAAGCATATTGAAGAGCTATATGAAGAACTAGGTAAGAAATGAGTAATTAAAGTAAAATAATGAGTAACTGAAGTAACAAAATTACTTATTTTCAGCCCTCTAAGGAAGGGGGTAGCACAACTAATTGAACAGTATCAAAATCTGGACACTCCTACAATAATCAATGAATGTTTCAGACCTTATTTTACAGGCAGAGTATTTTAGGGAAGAGGTTAAAAATCTCATTCTGTGAAGAAATGCCATTAAAATCATGTTTGCTCCAAGCAGAACATTCCATTTGTGTCTGTAGCAGGCTAGTCACTTATTATTGTTTTCTTTCCCTTACTGGCAGCTACTAATGGCCTGCATCCAAATATCATGACTGAAGTCTACACCACCGACACCTCAAATATTTAGCTTGGAAGATTAATGAACATCAGGTTATATCCAGCCTTTAGGACAGGGACCAGGCTGAAAGTCAAAGAACTTTAAATTTGATTAAACAAAAATTACCCAGCAAATTTATTGATTTTCTTCTAAGGCAAACAGCAATCTTTACAAGTCCATGTTTAACTTTATACTCCCAAGCAATCAGTCCTAAGCATATATAGACAGCTTCCTTTCCCAAGTAATGAAAAATACACTCTTGGATGAGAGAACAGAAAAGAAACTGGGACCAGATGTTTAAATTTATTCCTGTAGATACACCCCCAGAGAAGTGGGAATCTGACTAATTTGGTTCACAAATTAATTACCAAATTATAAATATCTGAACAACAACAAAAAATAAAATAGCAGAATTAAAGTTTTACTTAAATACCATTAAAACTGATGCAATATTATACAATGCCAACCCAACATCTCCTCTTACACTTTTGCTCCAATAAGAACTTGCTCTTGAATCAATTTTTCACCCTTGGAAATACAAAGTGCATGGAATACATCTGTTGCCTTTTTTCTCAGTGGTCCCTCAAAGCAAATACTATGCTTACTCTCTCAGTTTCTTTATGTTTTTTATTTCTCTCTAGAAAGAATATACTTGCAAAAGATAGAGCCCACTGATTCAGTGGAGCTTTACCCTGGGCACTGAAAATCTACTTTGTTTTATCTCTCTTTACTAAGATTAATAAGAAGCTTCTCTTCTAAAAGTTTCTAATATTCTTCAGCAGGAAAATAAAATTTCTGCTCCTCTGATCATCTCAGGCTATTTCATAACTTCACTTATGTGCTTTTATAATGGGCCTCAAGATATTTAAGTATTCAACAACTTTTGCTTAAGACATCATAAAAGTAGAAAAGGTTAAATTCTTTTTTAGGCAGTGTTTGGGTAAGAGCAGTGAGTCACACTCAGTAAAAGCCTTTGAAGTTACAAGTAGATATGAATGTTTGCTTGTCTGCACCTTCTAAAAACTTTATTTTTTAGTAACTAAAGAACCAAGTGAAAATTAAACTCCAGCAATTTTTTCAGTAATTTTATTCTACTGAGTAAGACATAGATAACCTAGATAGATAAGCATTTTTCACTCAAAATGAAAATGACTTGGTTGTGACTGGCTGGGCTTTAAGCAACTGCTATCTTATCAGCTGGGAAACTACATGATACTATGTATAAGAAAAGTAACCCTTCCATTGTACTGATTATTGATATGTGCTCAAATTTTAAAACTGAATCCAGGTCTAGGTGTTGCAGGCAAGAAAAATAAGGCAACAGTTCACAGGAAAACAGTGTGAATGTCCATCAGTCTAGAAAGATGTGAGGAAATATAAAAAAAAAGGTGTCATGTGTCAGTTGTAAGAGAACAAGAGGAAAAAATAGGACAACACCCTTTCAAAAAAAAAAAAGGCTGCAGACTTTTTGTTTCATGTCCAGGCTTTTCCTGGGAAATTGGGCCATCTTTCAAAATACACCCATTCTGTCAGACATTTAATGGAATTAGACTATTTCCACAAAATATTTCAATTTATGTCAATCATTTTTGGTTTTTTTTTCTTAAGCCACTTTACACAAGAAACCAGTCACAAGTTGAGTTCAGAGCTGGAATTGTTTCAACCCACAGTCAAATTTAGAAACAAAACCATACTGGCTACACAAATCACATATTTTAAGCAATAGTTAGGCATGCAGCACACTTATAAATTAGAACTGGAAGACAGGCTTTATTTGATTACTTAAGGCTCACTTATTGCTCATCTCCTCATACCACGGAAGAATTTTAAGCAAACAGAGGAAAATACCTTTTTTATACTCGGGCTGCTATCCAGATACAATCCCCTCTGCCATGAAAGGTAATATATGCTTTTAAATACAGAAACAATGTTCACTTTGATATAAGAAAACAATAATGTTTACAGTGAGAACAACTGCTCACTGCAACAGGCTCCCTGGGGATGTGGTAGAGTCCCCATCACTGGAGGTTTTTAAGATGCGATTGACAGGGCGCTAAAATAACCTCATTTAGGCTCCCTCTCCCACGAAAGGTTGGATCAGATGGTCTGTCCAGGTCCCTGGGCTGTCCTATGATTCGAGTTATTTCTATTAATATCTCCTAATTTCAGGGACTCACAGTTTAAGGATGGGGATGGAGAAATGGAGTCTGTGGTGAGGTGTAAGTCTGAAGCAAACACCAGCGTGGCGGTCACGTGCGAACAAAGAGGGCGGCACTTGCGGTCAAGAGAACCAGAAGGTCATTTTAAAAAGAACAAAAATATAGGATGTTTCTCTAAGTGGGACTTGCAAGCAGGATTAAACATTACAGAACCACATGTCCAGTGTATGTCTTAATTCAGCCCAGTTTGTGTAACCACAGATGCCACCCAAAGCAGCTTTAAGATGTCAGTGCCTTACCTTGCTCCTCTTCGATGAGGCCCATGTTCACATATGCCTGTGCCTTTCTCTTCCCACCATCAATTTCTACTCTTTGAGCAGTGTTATAGCTTTGCTCATAAAAGTAGTTTCTTAACCATTTGTCCTCAGGGTCATTGAAAAGGCAGGCCAAGCTAAGCTGGTTATCATACACCTTCTCATAGCGCCCTTTAGAAACAAAAATCACAATAAAAACGTTACATTATCATCAGTGTTCAGAAATTTTGCATGTTATATCAATAATCATAATGAAAATTAAGAGCTATTTATATTTCCACCATTCAAATGCCATCAAGCTCTGCTAAGTGTTCACTCAGAGAAATATAAGAAGAAAATTATAACTTTCCAAATTAAGCACAATTGAACCTTATTTGAACAACTGAACAACATTATTTCTGTTCTCATTTCTGTGTGCAAAACCAAAATTCAATTAAATAAAACACACAGAACCTGGATAAAACACTGGCTAAAGAGAAGTCAGAGTGAGACTGAAGAAGCATTTGTCTGAGCCTCTGGGCCCTGAAAAGCCCTAAGAGCTTTCCAAACCTTGGACATCTAAGGTAGCAACGGTGTTGATGGAGATTAGGAACCAAAAAGAACACTCCGCAAACACAATCCATTAATTCATAGAATTTTAAATGTTCAAAGTATGACTTACAAGAGAGGCTTTGAATTGTCATGTATATTCCCATGTTCAATATCTTAGCACTCCTAGAAATTAAAGACAAATTGAAATTGCACCCATTTCCCTTTGACCTCCCAGATCACCAAGGAATTATTCTCAGAAAAAATATGGAAAGCAGGGGAGACTCAAAGTCACAGATTTTCTCTCTGGCCTGAAGTTTGGATTCTACTCTTTATCATCTCAGACAGCTGAATGAACACACATTATCCCTAAAATTTACAAAAAAACCGAAAGCCCTAAATCTAAGTAGCATTACAAAATCATCCACAAATATATTATCCACAATTTAAAGTTACAGAAGAAGAACAGCTTATTTCCTGTGGAAAAGCATCTTCAAAAAAAAATCCACAAGATATCAGCCTCGAATTATTCCAGAACTTTACTAATTTGGAGTAGAAATCTGAAGCTTTCCTGACAAATCTTATCATAGTGTTCCTCCCTAAAGTGAATTTGAAAGATCTATTTCCCATGTGATGATGAAAAACCTATGAGATAATAGAGCAGAACATGAACCTGTAAGTTTCATGGCTAATATAAATTAATTTTCTGTGCAAACTCTACTCATGCCAGATGTGAAATTGAATAATCAGCTGAATTCCACTGCAGTTTTGGTGGGCTACTTAGTGTGTTTGTGGCTGTTAAATGAATGTGAGCCAAACAGCTGGTTCTAAAAGGAATTTCCATATATTTGGGCAAAGAAGGAGTTAAGAAGCACAGGTCTGGCAGCAGGTAAGAGACTGTTTGGTTAAGCTGGATGTGTGAACAGAACTGCTTTGTTTTTGAGAGTTTTGCAATTTCTAAGATTTGCTCAAAAAAGAGAGGAAATGGAGAAAATAAACCCCCTCTTAATTCTGGATATGGAGCACCACACAGAAATCAAATGGGAAAAAATAAATCTTTTCAGTGCAGGCAAGATCTCAAAGTCCAGGTGTTTCCCAAGTGTTTTAAAACTGTGATAACCATACCAAAAGCCTTTTACCAAAAAATGCAGTTAAATTCTGTTCTGTTATCTACTAGAAGAATTGGGGGAAATCAAACTTCCAAAAGGATGAGTTTAAGGACTGGAAATTGCACCACCTATGCAAGCCCCTTGCATTATTTGGAACACACAGCAGCAATGACTCAAACAAGTACTTTTAATGCATCACTAAAGCACACAAGAGGGATTTTCAGTCTCATCTCTATACATTCTGTCTCAAAATTACAAATTACATATGATTTAATTGAAGAAATGTAAATCTCTCATTCTCTCTGTTGTCATGACTGTTGATTTCAGAATATCTTGATAAAGTTCTTCAGTGTGTTGCACAACACAATAAGGACTTTATTCTTTTGAGAAAAAGGGCTACTTCCTAACCATGTCTGCAGTCTTCAAGATGTACATCTACGTGTTTCTCCTTTTTTCTTCACCTTGGTCATTTCAGAGAACATTGTCAGAATTTTTCCTGCTTAAAGTTTTTTGAAATCAAGCCAAAACCTTCTCTCCGTTCTTGAACACTCTTTTTTATCTTTTCATTTAAAAATTCACTCCTCTAATGGTAAAACGCTTTTTATTGCCAGTGTTATTTTATTATTTTTGCTTTCTTATTTTCTCAGAATTTTCCCTTCCATGAACTTGCAACCTCAGATTTCTATCTTTTTAATAATTCTCATTAAAATATATAAAATTATGATTTTGAAGCAATCATAATTGTGTGTTTATATATATTTCTATTATATTATATTTCTGGTATTTTAAAAGAGACAACATCTCTTCCAAGAAATGAGTGATTCACAATTCTTTAAAATCACCAAAAATTTAATAGCTCAGAAATTACATTTAGATTATCATGTCATCATTTGCATCTAAGGTTTTAAACCAAAACGTCAGCTTAAGTTTCAACATTTGGCTTTGAGAGGAATAATTATCAATATTCAGACTTCATGTATTCCTAATCTGAATATTCTTCATGGCTGTGAGTTTTCATGCCTTTTGTTTCTTCTCAGGACTGAAAAAGCACTTCTTGGGTGCCTCTTTTACAGAATATCCTAGAATCTACATCATATAAAACACATTTATGCATTAGAAATTAAGACAATTTTGGTACAATAGCCTCACAAAAATCTCTTCAAATGATTGTGGAATGGAAATAACAAAACTGGGTTGAACTTAATATACTTATATTTACCTGTGTGCATGCACACACACACACACACACATATATATGCCTGTATTTGTACAAGTTTATAACAGATATATTTATACATCTATACATCATTATCTATCACACATATCAACCTTATACTAAATCTGAGACACCACACTGTACCAGCTACTAAGAAGGAAATGAATTCTATCCTAGTCAAAACCAGGACAACTCACCCAGATAAAGTCAAGACCCAGTTGGGATCCATCCAAACTAATCCAAACAATTTAGATACAGACAGGAGTTCCCGAGGATCCCTTTCCTCAGTGATAAAAATCAGATACTTCTTGGCTGAGATTTATCTCACCCTGACTTGAACAACACTTGCAGCACAAGGGAATGCTTTTAGAGATTATCTCAGAAGTAGAGGCAGAGCTTCCCACGATTACAAGCACACAATCACATGAGCAGCAAAATATGAGACCTAATTATAACCACTAACATAAAGATAACAATACACATTACATACAGATCACAGCTAAGTGAAAATGAACTCAAGGATACCAGAGGATGCATACAAATGGTTGCAATAACCCTGAAAGGGAAGAGATAATTGGATCATTAGTGGATACAGACACACTGGATACAGATTTGCTCCTCTGAAATGATCGCTGCAAAGTATCAAGGCACTCATAGGACATAAAATTACGCAAATAACTTCAGGTAGCGCCCTACAAATCCCAAGGGCTGGAAGTGACCTGAGGCAGACTCCAGCTACTGCCACGGCTTTGATTGAATGAACTTTAATGTGACCCCCTGATGATGATCCTGCTGGTGCATAACAATGAGAAATGCACAAAGACAACCGTGTCTCTGGCATTGTCTTGGACAGGGGCTGACCAGATCCATTGGTCATAAAACAAACTCCAAACCCCCTAGTTTTAAAGTCATGCTTCTTCTGGATTCAAAGTCTGAGTTACCAATCAAATTGATGTTATTCTGACTATGGCAAAGCTAGAGTGCCAGACTTAGTGAAAGTGAACTTTTACAACCTCAGGAGAGGAATATAGGGAGAGGTAAATACTCTCTCCTATAAAACCTCCAAGAGGTAGTTCAGATATTAAAACTTTGAACTTCCTTATTTTGTAGAGTAAGTTCTCTACAATTGATTATAAAATAAATGTAGACAAGTTACCTTTAGGTATCTGTTGATCCAAAAAATAAAAAACAACTACCTCAGTGTTTATGTACAAAAGGAGAGTTGTCCTATTAAATCTTCCTGAGATCTTTCTCTTAAATAGAGATTAAAAAAAAAAACAAAATACCTTCAACTTGAGCTTAAATATTAAACCCCATATACTAAACACACAAGGGTATTCCCTACTCTGTATCAGGATCTCTTTAGGTGCACCTCAGCTGTCAAGGAGCATCTCCCCTCATTGTGCTCAAGCCATAGGCCCTGATCAACAACACCTTTGTTCCTGGGCTCTTCTCAGGAACTGCTCCCTTGGCAAGCAAGGCTGTGCACGGAACAGAGGATCACTCAAATCCATGTCTGCATGCTTGCTGTGCTCAGCTAGACAATTACTCAGCAGTGCAATGCAAGGGGCAGTGAAGTGCAGTTTGAGTGTGAGAACCCCAACAGGGCTAAAATGACAGAAAAGAAACACACAGAAGGTCTGCAAGCCATGCTAGTGCACCTCAAGTACAACTTGCTGCCACATCTCTATGATCTCCTTCATGACAAGATGCAGTGGAAGAAAGGAAAAGAAGTACGGGAATGGTTTTTAGAGAACAGAAGAAAACATCATGAAGAAACCCTGGCTTGGTATTTCCCTTGAAGAATGAGAGAGGCAGTTGCTTCATTTTCCATTAACAAGAACTTGGACTCATTTTTAAAACACAGGTATTGGAAAGAAATTTTTCAACATCCAGTTATGACTCAGTATTTTCCTCTCAAAAAGCCACCAGTCAGTCCTTCATTCCTGCCAGACAAAGGCCATATGGAAACTTTTCAATACATGTTAACACTCATCCTCCTCTTCAGTTAGCTGTTTAAAATGTGTATGACTGGATTATAACTGACCCCTCACTCTTGAGGACATATGAAGAATGGGCCTAATGTCAATTACATCACTAGGAGTAATTTTTTAATGTCAGAATGAGGCACTATTAATGCTGGAAGCTTTATTTTTCTTTTGCCAGAGAGATAAAAATCAGCGATTATCAGTAGACAGCTGATGCTGTAATGAATTCACGTGCAGAAAGATCCAGGATGGAAGTTGTTGGATCAAGAAGAGGCATAAACTGCAGTTGAATATGGTGCTACAGTCAGTAATTTCCACCTGGATCTATACAAGGCAAAGAATCAGTCCCTTTTGCTCGTTCAGAAAAAGGATGCCTCTGGACATATGGGTAGAGGATTCCTCAATCCTTCCTTTTCCCAGAGGAAAAGGAATGATTTATTCATAAATGGATAAACTTCTTTCCCAATAAGTCCACAAATGAAGAAAGTGAAAATATGAGTTGTGAGCAAGATGACAGCAAGTTTCAGGCAGAGTCTGTTTTCCTGCAGTGCACATAGAGCACACCACTTCCAACATTGCCAGGTACATAAAGGGAAAATGCTTAATCAATGTGTGATCTATACAAAAATGCTACAGAAATGGCCAGGGTATAATTTTACCGGGTAAAGGATAAGGCCAGATAATGATAACAATATTTGGTAACAATTGGTAATCTGGAATGCTAAAAAGGGACTCCAAGCTATTGCAACAAAAACATATTACAGAAATTTTCTAAAAAATGCTGCTTCTCTTGAAGTCAGTGGTAGTTCTACAAGTGGATGTATTCTGAGACGGCTTGGCTTTTTTTCTGGACAGAATCACTTCAACTTTTTGTAAGATAACTACAAAAATAATAAAATTCTCCACTAGTCTCCAGCAACTGCTGCATTTTTTCCTGTGATAAAATATTAAGAAGGGAATGACAAACTTGCTTGGAAAATAAAACAGTGTTCCCTTGCCCAGCCCTTCAAAAGCAAACAAAACTACGCCTCATCCAAGCAAATATTAAAAGAGGGTTTGTTTGTTGTATTTTTTTCTTTTAACTCATAACCTCTTTCCATATTTTTTTCTTGAAAATAGCATGAGCAATATGGCTATTGCAATGTTTCTTGCACAAGCCTAGGGCATAAGTGTGAAATCTTACAGAAAAGCCTTTCTGCTATAAAATGCTAAACTCTGTTTTCAACCTTGAGTATACTTGACAAAGATTTTCCAATGCAAGCACATCTAATACTCACACTTTCTACATATACATTATGAAAAAACATCTTTTACAACAAAAACTAATGATAACTCATACTGTCAAAATTTTTCTCTATGCTGAAAGGAGGGAAAGAAAGCCAAGTTGTCACTTCCTTCTAATTGCGTGTGTCTAGAACAAGGGTCAGCAGCCTGCAGCACAGGCACAGATTCAGCATTTAGCACACAGCACAGCACAGAGGTTGAGGGGTCAGGAACCAGGAGCAGCTGGAATCTCAGAATGGCAGCAGCTCCCAGGTTTTAACTCCTGGTTTCCAGCAGCTGCTCCACTGCTCAGCTAATCAGCAATGCCTTGCCCTTTTGGAGGCACGTTCACACCCAAGGATTCCATCCTCTGGCTTTGGCACAGTGATTTGCCACTGCAGTGCTGAGTGCCCAACACATGTTGCAGCCACTGAACTGTGGCATTTTCCCCTGTTTTGCATTTCTGCTCTGGCAAAGCAGCCTTAACAGCCAGGACATCTCTTCCTTTAATTGTTTGGAACTTGCTTTGCATTCCTTTAAGCATCTAGGAGCAAACCAGCTCACTCTAGCAAGTGCTAATAAATACAAAATATAACTTGCCTTTTGAAGGAACCCCATGTACTTGCCAAGAAATCACTGTATATATCAAATGCTGAGCTGTGCAGATCCATTACTCTGGCATTTATCCTGCATTTTTCTATGAAAAGCCCTACAACTATACATATCCAAACAGCTCAAACTCCTTTCTTTTTTTTTTTTTTTCCTTTTTTCTAAGCTCCTGAAACCAGAACTAGTAAAATAAGAGGTTAGTCCAGGATAAATGAACATCAAAAAATAATTAAAACTCCCCCAATTTTAAAGTCAGAAACATTTACTTAACTTGCATAAAGAAGGCAAGATAAAAATATAGTCAAACATTGCCAATATTTCTGCCACCTGATTTTAGAATAATGCTGAACTCAGGGCAAAATTACTCCATCAGTCATTTTTCTGAGAAGCTGCAAGGGTGAAAGTTCCCTTTCTATTTTTTAAATATGGGAGATATTCAAATGCAACAAAAAGGAGTTTAAACTGGACAGAAAAAAAAGCTGTCTTCTTTGCACACAGTAAAATATTGGCAATAGGCAATTAAAAAAAAAAAAAAAGACAACTCCTGTATAATTGTATGATTTGAAGTTCAACCGAAATATTCTACTAAAAATGAAAACAGAGAGAACCTTTACTGGTGCGTGTAAAGGCAATCAGTCTGAACAGTGTAATGCTGGCAAACAAAATGTTACTATTTTCAAACCCAGCAGTAAAGAAAGTAATTGCTCTTTAATATCAGCCTGCACATTGTAGTGGATGGCTCTGATTCAGTTCAAGCAAATAATTTACATCTAACATCATGGTGTCTTAGAACTATAAACTGTGGAAACCATTACAATATTAAATTTTTCCACCAAAAAATATGAAAACCAAATGTGTACATAGCTTATTCTGTACACTATGGTAAGTACCATAAAACTCTAAAATTAGAAGTTCTAAGTTATATTCAAAATTAAGACAGTGATACTCTATGATCCAAAAATATCAGATGAGAAATCTTAAATAACAAATAAGAAAATGATTTACCGACACAGTAAGTGTTTTGTTTTCCACATACCACTCCAAGTTCAAACCCCAACATTCCATTAAGTTTCAATTCATCAAAAAACTTACAAGTAATGAATTTTTTATGGTCATTATTTATATTTCCTATCTCTTTTTCAGCATAATTGTTACCTGAGATAGGTAAAATTTCAGCCAACCTAACATTAGTAACATCAACCATGCAATGAGACTCCCAGCGTTTACTGACCCAAATATCACTTTCACCCTTTTAAGCTTGAACTGTGGCAGCTGAGGAGCAAATGCAGGTCAGCTGCTGCTGTGGCTGCTACAGCATGGTAAGTTCCAGCTGAGGTGAACTGCTGAATGATTCTTAAATGGTGTCAACTGGAGTTGTCAGGAGATCATAAGCCAGAGCCCCAAGCAATTTGATTAGAACCAGAGAGTAACAGGATTAGCAGAACTACTGAATTAGTGCTTGATGAGCTGCACAATTCATGTGAACCTTCACAGCACTGCTGGTTCTCAGACCTGCAACAGGAATTACCATCCACCCCTTCGTGTGCCAGGCAACTCAAACCTCATTTTATACAAACAAGACATTTGTGCAAAGGTTTGCATTGAAACTGGTGAAAAAAATCAAAACCAACTATGCTTTGATCTAGCAATTCAACAACAATGTTTGCCTGCTCTTAGGTCCTCGTTATTTATTTTCTGCTTTCGTTTTAATCAACAGGCAAAGTTGGGAGATATTCTTTCCTAGAGGCAAGGTGCAATCAGGCAGCTGGTGGTGGTAGCCTGTCACTGGGAGAGGTGGAAGACTTCCAGAGCCCAGCATGCAAGAAATGCTGGGTTCAGTGAGAGAAGGGCAGGAACTGCACATTTGGCAGTGCCTTGCCTCTCTGGGAGCCCGTTTGCCACCTCTGTTGTCACACATCAGCCTGTAACAATGAAAAATCCCACGCACTGAAGGCAGGCAAACTGTCCTCAAGTGGCTGCAGGGAGCAGGCCCATCGAGATAAGCCATATCCAGTACTTTTTGACCATTAAACATTGGCAAAATGCTTCTGTCAGGGCAGTCCAAGCTCTAAATTTCTCTCTTGTATTCTGCAAGATACAGGGCTGCCTATTCAGGTTTCAGTCATACTCCAGGCAAAGCTGAAGATTCCATCCAATTATGGTTGGCTGGACTTCCTGTCAAGAATTATAGTGAATTAAATAAAGAAACACAGCTTTTGGCTTTTGTGGTAAACATAAAATAAACATTTAAAATTGATGTTATTTTGAAATGCCAAAAGGGTTTCTTTTGTTGTTCCTTTTTGAAATGAAGTTGCCCATTTCTAAATTTCAGTCAAAAAGCTCAGATTTCAAACTCACAAGCTTTACTGTAGGTTTTCATATTTATAATGATCAAAATACAACTTGAAACAAGACAACCACAGTGAAATTAACTCAGCTATGAAATAGGATTGCAGTTAGAGCTTTACCTGCCTCCACCCCTACAATTATTCCAATGGAGAAAAATAGAGTAAGTTATGTTACTATTTATAGTAAAGGGAAATGATAAATACGAGCGCTTAGTAAATAGTAGGCAATAGAGAAAATACAGTAATTTGGAGTTATGTCTTCACTAATATCTAGTAATTCACAGGTGGCATGTTACATCTGTGTGCTGTATTTTATTTGACATGTTCACAATCCTTTTTAAGTCAGTCACAAATCCAAACACAGTTAGCAGACAGGGTATTTAATAAAAACAGATTTATAAAACTATTACTGCGTGAAACAGCATTTCACCTATTAAATTCTTCTAACACAAAACCAGCTATTTAAATCAATAGAGGAAGAAAAACAATAAATAATGAAACTATGAGAAAATAATTGAGATGTTATCAAAGCTATAAATACATCAAACATTTCTGATGATATCAAAATACACTCTATATGTTTTTCTCCTTTTTTCCCCTTCCTTCACAAATCCTGTCCTGATATCTGCAGTTCCTAATCATTTATTCTATAAATACAGCTCAGTTGACTAAGGCTGCAATGTGCTAAGATGCAGTAGCGTTTCAAATTCATACATGAAACAATTTGGAAGCTTCCCCCAGGCACTGGCGGCTGCGGCTCCCGCTGCTCGGCTACCCACAATCCCCCCATTTACCTGCTCGCTGGGCTGCCTCAGCCCCGGTCAGGAAGTGGGAAAGCTGATCCAGCTTATCAGGCTGCTCCTCCAGGGACTTCTCATGCCATATGGCTGACCCAGGCCCTGCAGCCTCCCTGAAGGCATTCCACTTCTGGATCAGAGTGAGGAGCTCAGAGAAGGACTTGTGATAACCCCGGCGCAGCATGTCTATGCAGATGTTCTTCTTGTATGAATTCCTGTAACTGGGAATAAGAAAGGGAGATTTGAAGCCTTTAAACCTGTATTCTGTTCTGCACCTTACCAAATAAGTGCAGATAACTGCTACAGCTTTCAGGAAGAGACCTCTGCAGTTCAGCAGCAGGGAGAGGGTATTATTTCCCCCACTCAAAAAGAGATCTGCTAAAATTTGACTGTAAATGCCATACCCTAGAGAATCAAACATGGCAATAATGAAAAAATACCAATATATACATTGAGAACACGATAAAAAATACACAGCTATTCTTTAGCTACTTGGTATAAAAGGCTGACTGATGGGAACCCCCCTCCCTCATGTTTACATTAGTTCATGAAAACACAATGAACCCTTAGTTTGCTTTAAGGCAGCACACAGGGAAAATTGAGGCACATGTCAAAACAACACGTTACATAGAACATTGTTATTACATGTTATATATATGTTGCTATATGTTATATATATACATTAAATAGTTTTGCTGTAGGACAGGTTGGCTTGGCTTAAAAATGTCAAACAAATGCTATGCCAGAAACATAATCATTAGATACTATTTTCCTTCTATTTAGCATATAACTTCAGCTGGTTTGGTGATGCAAAAGTTTGAGAATTTCTCCCTAATTTTACAGTCAAATGATACTATGATGAATTTTTATTGAAGTTACTGCCTTCATAAACTCAGATAAGATGCACGTATCAAAAAGTCGTGGAATCAAACATTCTCAAGTGGAAATACGCCTTTGGAGGTATTATTTATGGAAATAATCAAAATATTTCTTTTATATGGCATGAAACAATCATTGTGTCCTATTCTGGAGAAAACTATGAGTCCGATGGGACTGCAACACAAAGGTACAGATGAAAAGGCATGCAGGGATGGTTGTGCAGTCTGGGAAAACCAACCCTTACCCCAGTAAAATGGCAAGGACCCAGATGTATTACCTTTATCTTGTATATTCCATTAGGTTTCCAAACTGTTTTCAAGACAGATTGAAAACAGTTTAGTAGATTTAGATTCAAATTATCTCAGTTTTAAAATAAATATGGAATTCTGAAAAAGGAGATTCATAGTGTATGTAATAAATTCAGGTGTAATAAATAATAGCCCAATGAGACTAATACTTTGATCTTAAAAAAAGCTACTGCAATTCTTTAACAATGTCAATAAGATGGAAGTGATGTGAAGAACTTCTTAGCTAGATGTCAATAAAATAGGCAGCAATGTAAGATGTAGGAAGCAAATAATCTGCATTTTTTCATATTTGACATAATTAAAATAAAATTTCTTACTACACAGATGTACATTAATCCTTCACATGTCTTTTTCACATTTCAGTTGCAGAACCGAGCATAAAAATACTAAATAATCCTGATACTATTTAAGCCAGACAGAACTAAATTTGTGTTTAATATATAAATAAATGTTTTTTGAAACTGAAAATCACATATTGCTCACACAGATAAGGGAAAATATATAACTATTCCGCACCATAATAATTTGCAACATTTATCTTATAAAAGTATATGTGAAATATGTTTAAATATTTAAATTTTAATTTGCTAGAATATGCTATATTTGACATATACCAAATGTACAGCATAGTGCTTCAAAATAGTATAAAGATACTATGTTAACACCATGCAATGTATTCTCTATTTTTTTATATGGAATACCTTTTTCTTTCCCGTTTAAAAATTCTACGTAATAAAAAAACCCAAACCTGAAGAGCATAGGTAAAAAATTCCTCCCAACTTCCAAAGGCCTAGCACTGAATCCTACAGTAATATAACTCAGAGAAGTGGAATAACAATTTGCACAGTAGGCACGTGCCTGTTTATTTAAACAATGGGATCTATATATGTTTGTGTGTGTGCACACATTAGATCAGGAGATTTATTGGAAGTAAACAAGGAAGTGGTGCTGAAAGATCTCAGCAGTCACTACCCAAAATGTCATTCAGGTTATTTTTAACACTCACTGCACCCTCACTGAGCACAGAACTGGTATTCATACAAATAGAAAAACTGTGGCCATGTAACATGTTATTTTCTGTAGACTGATGTATTTAACTTGAAATCAAAGCACATTTTCCCTACAAGAAAGCATTATTAGCAAACCAGTACAGGGAAACAAAGCATATGGTAAAACATGTGATTTTTAAAATTCAGTGTCAAGTTATTTTAATAAATCCCACACCAATTAATTGGGAAATTGAAATAATGCTGAAATAACCCTACTGTGCAGAGCACATTTTTTCTGAGGCAAAGAGGACTGATTTTAACACACAAGCAATGAAGCTGTCTACTGTAAAACCCTTCAAATTTAGCAGCATAAAAATAAGTCATCTTAGTTGTAATGCACAAAGTACACAATAATAATACTATTGCTTCCTTAAGTTTTTGTAATAGATAAGCCACAAGTGATTGTTCACACACAAACAATAAAATTGGGCAAGAGAATAATGATATTATTGGGATAAATGGTATTTGTATCACCTAAAAGAACCTGACCCTGCAATGAAATCAAAAATTGTTACAGTTATCAAAGCGTTTCTAGATGAAAATTCCAGGGTCCCTTTTTTCCCCTATCAAACACTTCCTTTAACAGAGGCGTGGTGTAGGTGAGAGCAGTAAACTTTTCATAATACCTTGAGATAAATGGTAAGTCCTCAATCCTCAAAACACTTTCCATTCTGCTTTTTAGGAAGTCCTGCAGCATGTAAAATCTAAGCAGAACAACTCATATTTTAGATAACTAAAGATTATTCGATTTCTAACATCAATATCAAAACCTGATAACCTAAGGTTCCTTCCAACTCAGGATATTCTATAATTCTGATTTCTTTTATAAAACCCCACTCTTAGCATTAGTGTTTCTACGTTAATAAGCAACTTTGCTCAAAACACTTTTGAACCTCGCTACCCAGCAAATTATGATTTATTGTTAAACGAGCCAGTTTGTTTTGCTGCATTTGTTGGCGTCGGCTCGAGGTTTCCTTTGAAGAATTATGCTGTTTCCAGGAGCGGAACGAGAGGAGCGCCTGCCCTTTGCTTTGCCGGCAGCGGAGCCGTTCCCGGGGTTTAATGGTCTCTGGGGGCATCTACTGGAAAAGCGGGAAACTGCAGGCGGGATGCGCGGATCCGGGAGCAGAACAAAGGGCACGGGGCCACCGAGGCTCGCACGGCCGTGGAATGTGTGGGGCCAGAGGGAGCAGACAGCTCTGTGAGGTGAGCCGGGTTTAATTTTAAACCCCAGTGTGATGTGACTGCAAACCCAAAGTCCTCCCTCCCCTAGCGTGATCATGAGATCATGCCAGAGAAAAAAGGTTTCGGGTGGATTTTTTAATGAAATTTGGAGCATCTCTATGTATTTATGGTTAAAACAAATAGACTAATGAATCTGGTTTTAATTTACAGCAGAACTGGTTCGGGTTTTTTCATCTGTGAAACTCAACAGATGAGAGCCACACCACCACAGAGCCAGCTGATGCTAAGGATCCCCCATCCTCTGGCTGTGAACTCTGCCTGTCACTGCTGACACCCCGTGATGCTGCTAAATGTTTATTTACACAGGCTGGGCAGTGAGCTCCAGGTGGATCTGCTCCTGCACCAGCAGTTACTGCCATGCAGTGTTCCATCAAAAAGTGCTGAAAAACTCTGTGAGCTTCTGAGAGTCTCTGTGTCGTGATGGGGCTTGTGTGTCACCAGAGTTTTCCAAATTAAAACCAGAAGTTAATGTTGCCATTTTAGTGCCACTGTGGTACAGGTGATGATTTTGTGCTGTGTAGTATCACATGGATGGAAGGAGCTACTTACTGAATGTGGATGTGTGAGCTTGAAAAGACTCTGCTGTTAACACTGTACTTAATTTAAGTGTACCCAGATATTGCCTCAGACATTTAAATTTTTTCCTAAACGATACAGATACTTCAATAATTTTCTTATATGGATTTCTTTTTGCATTATCATTGCTATTGCAAAACAATCTGGAGTCATGCTGAGAAATCACAGGAACCTGATTCTAATCTGCCTTTACCAGTGCAAGAATAATAAACAGTAAATGTTCGGTGAGATTAATGAAATTACACTGCTGTTCCAGTCTCAAGGACTTTCCTATATTATGGTGTTGCACTTCTACAAGACCCTTAAGCAATGCTGGGAGATCAGCACAGCAACACACAACATTCCCTTCAACTTAAAATCCTCCACAATAAGGCTATTTGCATTCTACCCTTTACACTAAAAGGGAGGACAGAAAAAGGAAATTAAGAGGCCAAGAGGCAAGAATTGGTGTTAGAAAATAACCAAAATAGTCAGTACAGCAGAACAGAATCATTTATCAGGAGCATAATTCTCCGTGCCTCCTGTCTGATGTGGTCAATTACAGACAAGCAAAATAAGTCCAGACTATTTTCAGATGGCAGATTTATACATATATATATAAGTATATATTTAATATTAGGTTTCATGTATTTCTATTTTGTAGGGCTTAATTAGCACTTTCAGTTAATTCCAGCTGCTGATTACAATACAAATACTTGTATTGTACTGTAGCAATCCCATTTTGTAAGAACAAAATGGCATGGATTAAACAACGATAGTATATAAAATATTAAAGTGTACTTCCAGTGTAAAATAATTACTCTACCAATTATTATAATGTTTAAAAACTGTATTCAAATAGGTTTCATCCCTTTGGGATTTCCTTCTGCAGTTGGCAAGCACATGACTGATATAAATGCCTTAAATAAGCATCATAAAATTATGAAAAAATATACAATTTTGGTTAAGTTTATTTAAACAAATTTACTTGACTTCCCCCCATTTCCTGTCAATAAATCTACAAAAAATTAAAATTACATAAAGTATGTGAATACTTAACTACTTTTTGCTTAACCTATATGCACAAAACAGCATAAACATGGGAATACCAAAATTTCCTCCCTATAATTTGAAAAATATATGCATTAATTAAAAATAAATATAGTACATAAAACACAAGAAAGCCAAATATGCTGTAAGAATTTATATAATAGAAATGATATAAATATGCTGTAAGAATTCCCACTGCCTGGGAATTGAAAGAGGAATTATTATTTAATTATAGCTGGACAGTCAAAAAACAAGAATAGTTTTGCAACACTGTTGGTGACCTACGTCCAAAATGAGTTAAAGTTTGTGCAGGGAATTGCTGAACGCAGAAAGTGCTCGTGCAACCCTTGGCAAATAATGGAAGGTGATGATTTGCCTTTAGCACCCAGGTTCCAGTGGTGTCAACCCTGTACTCAAACTGCTGATGCCTACACTGCCACATTCCTGGGCTGCAACCCACCAAAGGTGGGCACCTGGCTAACTTAAAAATACACCCAGGTCCTGTGCTAGCCCAACTCGCTGTGAAAATTTATCCACAGAAGGATTTTGGTAAGCCAAGCCCTCGGCTGGTCCAGGCACTCAGCACATTTCAGTACCATGTGCTGCTGCTGATACAAAGCTGTTTAACTGCATCAGGGCACAGCCTCTTTAATCCTGCTTTAAAGACTGTCCGTTTAAATACTTTTCTTTTAATGAAATATTTACTGGATGGTAATATGTTAAATTGTAGACTATAGTAATCTCATTAAAAAAAGATATGACAGTACAGTAAATGCCATTAAGCAGTAATAGACAGTTAGCTTACACTTCAGAATATTTTACTACTAAGGCTGAGTGTTAAATTACATTGGGGTGGGGTGCCTGCTTTTTAATTCCAAATTACAAACTTGAAATAACTAATGTAAGATTACAAAAAAAAAAAAAAGAATAAAATCCACGAACCTCCAAAAAAAATGATTCCCTATTCTAATTATAAACAAAAAATATATCACGATGA
This sequence comes from Thryothorus ludovicianus, assembly GCA_013397245.1. NCBI lineage: Eukaryota > Metazoa > Chordata > Aves > Passeriformes > Certhiidae > Thryothorus > Thryothorus ludovicianus. The sequence goes on along the minus strand of VZTB01013653.1, from coordinate 1,374,072 downwards.
TTTGTACACATTGTGGGAGGGAAAAACATCATTTGGAATTGACTTGTAGCAACACAGATTTTTTTTAAAGAAGAAAAGCTTTATGCAGCTATGAATCCAGAGCTATTAATAGAAGGATGAAAGTAAAGCATATATAAAAAACGAGATGTAGGTAATTTAGACAAGATATATATATATATATATATATATAGGTATAAGAACTTCCAGCTTTAGCAATGCGGTGTTTTTCATCTGCTGCCTCAGTCACTGGATTGTCAAACCTCACTTTAACCTAAATCATGCAATCAAAGGGGGATGCACACCCTGTCAGTAGGATCCCACAAAGAACACATACACTGAACTCGCTTCCTTTTGTTTAAAGATACATAAAATGAAAAATTAATCAATTATAAACATCAAAGGGTGACACAGAAAAAGTGTTTTAAAATGAATGCAAGCACTGTAATAATTAAGAATCCTCATTAACCCAGAAAGTGGAAATACAAATTTAGCAATGAACTTTTGAAACATTCTGTCTCTAAACATAAATGCAAAGAAAACATTAAAAAAAAAGAAAAGTTCTACTCTTATGAAAATGTTCATCTTACAAAAGTACACACACCTGTGATGATTTCCAGCACAGTCAGAAAAAAACCCATTATTTTCATTAATCTTTCTGCTTTTCTTTCTAAATTAATAATGTTCCTTAACCCAAAGTAATTCCAATCATATTTTATGGACTGCTATTTATCAAAATGAAGTCTTTCTCAACTTCCCGCTTATTTCAGAGCTGACCTGATGGGCTGAGAGCTAGAAACATGTGAATTTAGAATCCTTTCCATTTGACTTGCATGATATCAAAGCAGTCGTTACAGTTCTCTGCAAGTTTCTTTCACAGTGTGCAAGACAGATAAACGTAATTATTTACTTTCTGTATCCTCTCAAGCTGCTGTTACAAAATATCATAAAACCCTATACAAGGCTCTGCATTTATTGCAGTATTGACATGAACAATTCCCACAGTACTTTTGCTTTTGTTTAGGAGATCTCTTATTCAAGTCCCCAGCTGAATTTACTCAGTAGAATATGGACAAATAGACCACACAGAGATTGAGAAGAAAGGAAAACCAAGGATTTTACACAATGCAGGATTCAATGTGAAAATTATTAGGAAGTCATGACTGTACCAAGGCAGATTAGACAATCTTTCTTTATCTCAGCCTCTTTCTGTGTGTTAGAGATGCTTCACCTTTATGGAGTGTTTTAAAAATAGAAATCAGTTGTGTACTGCTTGTACATTATCTTCAGTAGTAAATATTGTTGAACTATTGTGAAATGAAAGCACTAAAAAACCGTAAGACCAAACTTAGTAAAAACAACAAGTTACATAAAAAAAGAAAAACTTCAGCTCGCTGTGTTCTTCTTTATTAAAGTATGTCATGTATTTTATCTTTGCAAGAGTTTGATGAGTTTTTGCAAGTAAAATTCTGTTTCCTCTATACTTGCTAATAGTCATGAGAATCTGTAGTTTGCACCTTCCCATTAAAAATGTATTGTATTTTTTGAAATTATTCACCCCGCCTTTTATCCAGATCATGTCTTTGAAAGGAGGAAGTAGATAATAAATGGAATAATTCATGATTTCCCATTAAATATGAAACTTTCTTTTGCAGAGTTTAGAAAATGAAGTTCTACATAATGTACAGAAGTTGATTAGAACTTTTTTTAACCTTTTCAAGAAAAATCTCTCACATTACACAAATGCACAGAGAAGTTTCTTTAGGAAAGGCAAACCATTCGCTTCCTACACAGTTCTGTTTTTCAGATCACTGCCTAATTACACTAAATAAAATGCTTATCAGGCCCAAAATTCACAGAGATCATTCATTTGACCAAAAAGAATGTGTGCCTCTAAGTTCTAAAATTTCTTTTTGAAAGTTGTTTAATAAACATTGAATCCTGGTCATGGCAAGCGAGATTGTTAGGAATTATTCAGACTGAAAAAAATACATATTTAAATAATATTGTGAAAGGAATTTAAAATTTATCATCTAGCTCACTAAGTGACTTGTGCCATCTCCCTTTCCACAACCAGCAGGGAGTTTGGGACAGAGTGCCTTACTTTAAAATTTCTTTTACCATGAAAGGATAAATTTCTTTGGTTCTGATTCACTCTCTTCCGTAGTTTTCAGTATCTAAAAGTGAAGAAATACTCTCATAAAATACAAATGAGTTGACACAACATTCCACCAGTTTTCAACCGGAGTAACGTGAACAAAGAAGGCCATAATGTGCTTACAGGTCCTGTCCAAAGACTGACATCAGGAGGAACAGCAAAGTCTTGCTAGGAGTGAACATGAAAAGGAAAGAAGTTTATTTCTTTCTGTGTGCTGCTACATCCTTGAGCTCACCTCCCTCCCTCTGTCCCCACAGCCTTGTACACAGAAGAAATGGAAGCAGCTCACAGCAGCTGGAGCCAAACACTGCAATCAAGGGCTGAAATACAAGGGAAAAGCAGGATCTGCACCTACACATCACCTGTCTGCACCCCAAATTGCCTTTTGCAAGCTTGCTAGTGATAGCAGGTGCACCTCCTCTTGCCTTGCCCCAATCCCATACCAATAAGATATTTTTCCTTATCCTTATTCTTGGTAGTGCCCCTCTTCTGTCCCTCGAGAGCCTCAGTTAATAACACAGAAATGGTCAAATCCACCCTACAACCCAAATCTCCAGGTCTAAACTAAGCAAATTGGGAAGCTCCAGTAAAGACTTCAGGTAGTAAAAAAGAAAACATGGCAATATGATACCAATGAAAAAGAGATTCCCTTCTATTTTTTGAGTAACCTAAGAAGTTACTAATTTTATGTAGTAGAGGTGACAGCTACTAAAACTATGGGTTTAATCAAATCCTCAAACAGCTATTTGCGTTCAGCTTCCTTAAAGCACTGGTCCATCAATGAAAAGGACCAAAACGTGGACAAATAAAGAAACAAATAAATCAAAAGCTGAGTACTGAAACTCTCATGATTTAAACAACTTACAAACAGATAAGAAGGTCTGAAGAAGCCCAGTCTAACAGTAGGGCTCACTAGTCCATCATGGCTATGATGAAAATACAAAATTAAACACTCCTCATACACTCTTCTCTCAATCAGCCCACAAATCCCATTTTTCTCCCTCAGTGAACTCTATAGACCATCCTGGCCTCTAGTCAGGTGAGGAAATTTCTCCCTCTTTACTCCCAGAGGACAGACTGCTCTGAGTATTGAGATATCACTGGTAGAAGATATATGGATGTAAGAAAGAAATAATTTTTTTCCACAAACTCCTCTGACACTTAATCACTCAAAAATTTCCCCACATCTTTTTTCCTTAACTCTACCTAGCTGATGCTGACACTAAAAAGAGCAAAAACTTGGAAAGTGGAGAGGGTAGTAAATAATTTGTCTCTGGCTGAAGAATGGAAAAATAATCTTTTATCAGATGGCAACCAACAGGAGTTTTAAAATGGATGCCAGGTCACTTCTGTTCTGCAGATGACAGCTTCCTGCAGAAATGCTGCCTCAGGAATCAGTCTCTAAGACCTCTACCTCATCCTTTTTACAGCTTTCGAAATTCCCTAGTTCTGCACTGTGGGATTGAGTGGTAAATTATGTGTCTACATCCGAGCTCATCACCCCACGATCTCTCTATAAGCAATGGAGAGAAACAGGTGCTTCAAAAGGATCATTCACCTTATTCTAAAGCACTTGTCTGGATCCTGAAAGATGGGGCTCAACTAATCACATGGCTGGATCAGTCAAACTCGGGTGAAAGCCCTTCTGCTCTTTTTGCAGGGAGCTTACAGAACCTGTACTTCACTATATTCATCACCCATCACTGCTAGAGCAGAAGTTTTATCTTCCATTTTGCAGTCAACAGTCTGAAAAGTAATTTAATGATCCACCTTTGCAGTATTGGCAGAGATGGCCAACTACTAATCTGAAGGACACAGCACACCTGAGAATTAAAGCCTTTGCCTTTTTCTGTTTCAGATAATCCTAAAGCGGGCCAGCAACTGGAGAATTCTAAGCAGAACAGCGCACTGCATCTCAAAAACATCTGACAGAATGCCTGCAAGAGAATGTTGTCTCCTGCCTGAAAAACATAATCTCAGAGTCTGTCTTTACTGACACAGATTTATCAAGCAAGCTTTCCATAACACACTGATCCATCACTCACAAGACAGAAAACACAAATACAAATTTTCTGCATACCCAGGTATGCCTTTACCATCTCTGTATAATAATTTAACCACCAGAGTCTTGAGGACAGTAGAATTCCATCATTCTAATAAAAAGTATTTAAAATACATGCAGTAACATCACTAATGTAATTATTTTACAGCTAAGCAAAGCTATTCCACTCATCAAATACATTTCAAAGTTTCTCTTTCTAGTCTTCAACTCTTTTTTGATGATGTGGTCCTCTTTTGACAATTTTCATTTGCATGAAGAGGAGAGAACTGTTACTTGATCTTTCTGGCCCTGACAAAAAGATCAGGAAACAAGAACGACAATATCAAATTCTGACCCATTTTAGGCTCTAAACTAATCTGAAGATCCAATCCTGGAATCAATTTCTTGATGAAAAATGCTTTACTTCACAGTTCATCGTGAACTTCTTGACTCTTAGTTCAGTCACATGAACTAATTTTAATTTTTACTGCAATCTGATTTTGAGCTGTTAATGACTTGGTGAGTCAGGCAGGACTAAGAACAGAAAGTATCAAGGAAAGCACTCTGAAGGCCACGGGAGTCAGCCAACCTCCTCATACAAAAGCTTGATTCTGTGGCAAGAAAGAACTCACATTCTGCATTAATGAACTTTTACTTTTTTTCCCATGTCCAGATACTTGCACCACATTCACTTCTTATTTCAAGTCAAAGTCTTTGAGAAGGAAGCAAAACAAAATCAATGAAAAAACAAAGCAATATCCTGTTTTAATATCATTAAAGTACTATCTTTCTTAAGCACTATTTTTCCTCCCCCATCTCACATATCAATCTAGGGCAAAAAATTATTACAAAGAAAAAAAATGAAAAACATCTCATTTTTCTACAGAAAATAAAGAGATTATATCAAGAACACACTTAATGAAATTCTTCTCTTTTGCTGAAGTTTGGAGCACAGGACAGTATTTTACAATACAAGAATAACTGCAACATTTTTCCTCCAAAAGTTCATCTCAATTTTAAGGAATATTGTGAAGGATAGAATTTTAGGGAATAATTTTAAAGAATATTGCTTTTTTCCATAAATATGATACTACCTATACATTCCTTTATTTACAAGATAATAAATTTGTTGTTTGCCTAAGGTACACTTAAAAAAACGGTGTTTAATATTAACCCAGGGGTGTGGCTACAAGAATTTGTCTTGATGAAATAATCATTGGCATATTACGTTAACCTCCATACTAAACAAAAGTACAGATATTATATGTCAGAGGAAGGAAATTCAGTCCTTTTATAAAGAAGTGTAATAATCTGCTTTTGGAATGGAAGCAATATTGTAAAACTACACAGCATATTACAAGCCATCTCTCATATTTTTAAAATAATAACACCCGTTGCCTGCTGAGACATACCAAGCATTACACTGATTTCAGTAAGATCATTTACAGACGTAGCATTGCCTTACTTAATAAATTTGTTTTAGATTACATTTGATGCATTTAGTTTTTTCTAACTAGATTAGCATAGTACTAATGTAACTGTGTAGTTAGTTTGTTCCCTTTTGTTTGCTCTCAAATGATTTTATCAAGGTTGTGGAAGAGCATTAGTAAATTTTATATATATATATATATAAATTTCCTAACACTGATATTTTATTATGATATTTTGCTGATATTTTCTTAAAAGCTAAAATTCCAAGAAGAATTAAGTGCACAGAACATGAATGTAACATTTTAAAGTAGGTACTTTAAAAATATTCATAGAAATAAACCAGAATACATATGATATTTCAGTTCAATCTTCTAAGAGGCTTTGGTAACTTTGCAAGAACAGCCCCTTACAAAACTCTAAGGGAACTCCACTTTGTGTGGTATTGCAGAGCAGATGATAGAATTCTTACTTCATTGTGAATGTCCTCGCTGGTTTCCTTTTCCACAACGTTCAGACTCAGGGTTTGGATATAAAGACATCATTTAGCAGGAAATTTTGCATTGTTTTTTTGTTTGTTTGTAAAATGCACTTCGAAGCCCCAAGGCCTTCCTAAAACAGCAGTGACTTCCTGTGCAAGCACCTCAGAGAGAACACTTGTGTCCCTGGCATGGTGTGTGGAAACCCTCTGGGGCTGAGGACTGAACCAGCTCAGCCTGTGACAACTGCTGGAGTGTAAGGAGCAGAGCAGCCAGGTCCACAGCTGGCATGGAACCAGGGGATCAGGAAGGAAGGCTGCTTACTGCTGGGCTTGCTCCCTGAGGTCTGATACTTCCAGTAATCTTCTAGAGTTCAACATGGAAGTTTTTAGGCACATTCTTAGGCTAGGAAGGAGAAAAGAAGCGTGTTTTCCAAGAAACTAGCGGGTGGAATTCCCGTCTGACTGATAGAATGTTTTTATGCTGCAAGGGTGATCTTGCAATATTCATTGTTAGGGTGCCTAGAGCCCTTGTATATGCATCCTTTTATTATTTAAATATTGAAATAAATAAATCAGCTCACTTAAGCAATGAGCAATCCACTTTGTTAGAATTCTTTCATTAATTTTGATGGTGCTGAACCCCAGATCTGTTAAAAGACTCCAGAAGAATAAGTCAGTCATAGTCTCTTGTAACTTCTAAATGTAAATACCTCAGCTGTAAGAAATCAAAAATTATCTAGATTTCTTTCATTCACTGGGTTTTTAAATAACTAATGGGGTATTAAATGCTTCACCACAGAAGTCAGTGCTTGGGCTTGGCTAAATAGTAATTCAAAATTACAAGAACTAAGCTCCCACCCCAAAGGAGATATTTCACAAAGGCTCAAAAAAAAAAAAAAAGAGAAGAGGAAAGAAAATAAAAAGGCAACACATATAACAATATAATAATTACTGACACAATCTTAACAATAATGTTACAAATCTAATCTAATTGGTAAATATACAAATTAGTAAAACCAAGGAGATAAATGCTTTGATATATTTAACATCAGGAGAAATGAAACATCATTATTTAATATCAACTTCAATTTTTAAATTCCAAGTTCCACTGAAAAGGGTAGGGCCTGGGGAACTTTAAATTTAAATTACTATGATGACTAGAAACAAAGGAAACAATAAACTTATGGATGTTAAAATGCCTCGAAAAAGCCAACTTACGCAGCAGCTTCTTCTTTTGACACCCCTTTGATATTCTTCACCAAATAATCATCTATGGCATCTTTGTCTTTGATCAAATGAATCCTAAATTTAAATGAAAAAAATTAAAAGCAACACTGTAAGGTGCTAACATCAACTTCTGCAGCATTTATAATATATTATCATTGCCAAGTAGAGCTAAACACTGAAATATTGACAAAGTAATATATCAGACATTCTATAAGCATATACAAATATCTTTTTAATTTTTTGGTCTGTAGCTAGTTCAAGTCTTTATTTCTGAAAGAAAACAGAGGTGGTATTAGCTTGCAGGGATCTAGTTATCTGATATTTCTGTCTAAACTAGAAGAAACTGTGTTTTAGCTAAATCAGTAATAATTGATTAAGCTATCCATATTTAAACTGTTTCCTAAATCAGAACTGCTGCATTTTTGTATTATCAATATGGACCAGAATGGTCCAGTCTATTTCATATTTAGCTTCTTCAAAATGAAAAACAAAGGCAAATCAAGAAAAGAATTCCCAAATCCAACTCAAAATGTTTTCCTTGGTGCAATGCCATCTTTTAGCACTGCTCCTGGCTTTACAGTTTGAGCAGCATAGTGCAAAAGGAGCTCCACTGAGGGGATAATCCGAAGGTCATTAAAACAAAGAGCAAATTTCAGGATGCATGGGTCTAAGTTTAAAATTTGAACTGTGCACCACTTAACCTTTCACTTCAGCCACCCTATCTTTGCATCTCCACCCTGATACACACTAGATGCCTGGAAAGGGCAATATGTGCTTACTGACCATAAGGTATATATGAATAGAATCTGATGTTCCAGCTTTAGAGGACATTATCTTTAGAAAAGCAATGTGAATTTATTTTCATTCTTTGGAGAAAGAGCACAAATATTGTCTGGTTAATCACTCAAAGATAAAAGAATTTCAGCATTAGTGTTCCACATAAATCCATTACCTTGCTCTTTCTCTGTCTGTATTATACTGCTGTCTTTCATTACAGTGATGAGAGTAAACTCTTTTCATAATGTTAGCAAACATAAGCGTCACACTCCTTATTGCTCTGAGAATACCAAAGACACTTCACAAAGTTCATTTAAATGAAAACAAAATAGCTAAGCAAAGCAGAGATATTTTGACATATCTGTATTTAAAACAATGTAACAGTGAAAACTTCCCTTACAAATAGTGCCTTTAAATTTGTTCCAGAATTTGCTGCTGCTGAGTGGCACCAGCAGAGACTTGTGCTTCGAGGCTGCACTTAACACAATCCATAGGAGCTGCTGATCTGGCTAAATGCACACCTTGTGGATATTGCCATGAAAATTCACTTAAAATCAACACCAAAATGCATCCAATATCAAAATTTTCACACCAGAATAATTTAAGTTTAGGAAGATCTTTGGAAGAAGGGAGAAAAAGTCAAGACCCCCAAACTGAAACAGTGAACTACAACAGGCAAATTCCTATCAGTCTGCTGCAATTTAATCCACACTGCAGTTAAAAAGCATCTCAATATGAAGCAAAGGAAAGCCTGATGCCTTTCCATCGTCTTTACAAAGGTATCTTAATAAATAAATTTTAAAAAATCTGGAGAAAGCCCTTAGAATAATATACGATTTAAAATGCCATCTGCCTTATAGCCAAAGTATGAATTTCTGACTTCTGATTGGTAACACCCTCAAACTTAAAGAAAACTACAGCCAAGGGGAAAAAACCCACAAGGGAAGCAAAAACTTGCAAACTAGCTACTGTTTACATAAATTCTGTAATAATCTGTAGTTGACTGATGCAACTACAAACATGGTCATCCATCACAAAGAGTTGAGCTTACCAAAAATAACAAATACTGATTTCACCCAGGCTGTTATTATCAATGATGCTAATGTAGCAATAACGCAGAAAAGATGGGCAGGTGATACTTAGGAAAAAAATACACTAGGAAATTTCATCAACTCAAGAAAATCATTAAGGCTTCCTATATGCACTGAGAACTAAAAACATTAAAATTAGTTAATTAATTAATGTGAAGAAAAGAGACTCTGACTTGGAATGGACATTGTTTCTTTTTACAGAATTGAGGATGGCATTTTCTATGACAGTGTTTCTTTTCTTCCAGAGGTTGTTACTTGCCTTTCCCAAGCTGCTTTATCCTTATTTCTCTAGTGTTTCCATAATCACTCATGATATTTCATAAAGTATATAAAAAGATCCTACTTTATCTGTAAGTTGGCTCCTATTTAATTTTAAATCACTCAGTATTAATGAGAAATCCATTTTAATCCAACAGACACCATTTTTTTTCCTCTCTTTTAATTGTGAAACTTTCCTAGGAGAGAATGGTGAGAATTTCCTTGCCTATGATTTTTGTAGTTTTAAATGTTGCGAAAGAGCAAACGCAATTTGTCACGGCTGATTGAAGCTGCTCACAGTAAAAATGATGCTTTGGAAGAGAAGAGGTACCTACCTTGCAAAGTCTAATGGGGGGCAGAGAGGCTGCTCTATGAACTTGGGATGCTCCCCTGGGCTTTGGAGGACTGCTTGAGGCAACACATTCATTTTAACTAAAACACACAAACAGAGCCAACGTTACTTGAAACAACCCCTTCACAGCAATGTGGTTTCTTTTCCTCCTTGTGCTGCTTCCCAGCCCACTCTGCTATTTCCAGGGCATTAAAACCCAGCTCCAGTTCCACACAAATCGCAGCGTTACTTCAGCAGGACAAAACATAAAGGAATGGTCATTATTTAATTTTCCATGGATTTCTCTCTTTCACTGAGGTGCTTTTGATGTCCACAGGGATGGCTGATTCTGGAACCATACCTGCATGGGGTCCCCTGTGCTTCCTCAAGCTATCTAGATCCAAGTACTGACAATATTTTAAGCTAATACACAATGTGGACAAATGATGGAATATACAGGGTGCAAAGCAAAGACAGGCACTTTGTTAATGTTCAAAATCCTACATAATCATAATAGAAACAAGCTTTTGAAGGAAAAAAATGTAAGTAATGCTATACTTACAACACAGGGTTTTACTTAAAACAAAAGGCAAAAGCCCCACAGATATTTAGAATCGTCTAGCCTGTCATTTTGAAGTACATAAATGCTAATAGGACTTTTTTGTCATATAGAGCTACTGTGTTTTTTCCCCAAGTATTCAGTCTATACTTCCTGCCATTAAAGTTTCAGCTGCCAGTTCCTTCATTTTGCATGTCTGTGATCTGAGGACGTTAGCAGCAGGAGCACCCTTACTTTTAAATTTGGTTTAATGTAGGTATTGCATGCCCTGCTGGTAGGCCTGAAGGCATAAACTTTTAATAGGGATGGAAAAACAGAATATAATAAGAGGGGGGGGGAAGAATTTAACTATTTGCTACATTTAGTGAAAGGAAATTTATTTTTTGGGAAATAAGTATTAGATATGAATCAATTTGTTACTTAATGATCAGAATCAGACTAGCAGATATTTTATATATTAGCCTTTCTGGGATCAAAAGCCATTTCACTGATGCAGTATTTTGCTGTGGTTATAGTGAAGCAATTTTTAAAATTGTGTTACTTAGAACTGAATAATAAGGAGAATTCTAGGTTGAAAAGATGACACGATAGGTTATTTCTCCTAAGGAATTCTTTTGGGGCCTTGTACTAATGACAACCTTTTTTACAGAAAGAAAAAATATACTATTTATAGATAAACTGGTCTGCAATCAGAGGCAGCAAAATTTAATAGAAGTGTGTCTTAGAAAATAAAAAATCAATAGAACAGAAAACACATGGGTAATTCATCACTATAAAAGTTTACACTTCTCACAGAGAATGACAGGTTTGTATACAAAAACTATATAGGAAGGAAAATTCCTTTTTAGGAAGATGTTATTCAGTGTGAAACAGTAATTAAACTTTGGAACAAAAATATTGAAGCCCAGAGAAGATGCAAAACTTTCTACAAGCTTCTTTGTTGTGAGGTATTAAGTGGGAAAATGAACTCAGCCGTGCCTTAGTGGAGGCTGATGAATTTGGCAAGGTGGGGGGGCTGACTGCAGCCATGGGGCAGAAAAGGAGGGAAGCAGCTGAAAGGAGAACCCCACAGGGTCACTGCAGCCATGGAAAGCTATTGATGGGGAGCTGTAATTTGGGGACTGCCACAAAGCACCTGGCTGGAGCACACACCGAGTCCTTGCTGGCTCACACGCTCCATGTTCCCAATCCACAGAAATCAAATCTTTGGGAAAAGAGGTTATCAGGCATACAGGCCTCACATGAGGCACATATGCAGACATTTTTCTTAGCACGTTTCTGCCTCACAAGGACTAAAATACTACCCTGGCTCCAATTTCAAACTCAAAGCTTGGGAGAGGAAAAAAAAAAAACTGAACTGTTTTATAATAATGCCAACTGAACGTTTACTTCAGATGTGGGAGATTGCTTTCAGAGTGAAATGGAGGGTCTATTTCCCTCATTTCCAAGGTAACTGGCTCTTGTAAATTACCACCACAGACACACGACAGAAGGCACCAGCAACACATCCTTCTGAAACCCATGCTATTTCAGCCGCGTAAATTTCATTGCTGGCCATTTAAAGACCACTTTACATCTTGCTCCTTTATTATAAAGTCCAAGCCACGTCTCATTTACTTACTCAAACACCCACAGAATTCAGCGAAAGATGAGGCGGTGCAGTTTGCTCCTAAAGAAGTGCTTCACATAATCCCGTAATGGAGGGAACCTCCCCAGGGACTGTAATTGCTGCAAGGTGCGCTGGAGCCGGAGGTAAAACACCAGCTGAGGGCAATGATGCCTTTCCGGCACCTTTTGGGAAACCTGCTGGCCGCCTCCTTGCTCTTCCTACACATTTTCTGAGGCATTAACGGGAGGCTGAGGATTTCCCAGGGAGGGAAGGAGGTGAGGAAGCAGGGAGGAATAAAACACACGGCTTTGTGGGCATATCTGCTGCTACTTGGCACCTCGTAAGATAAAGGGACATCAGCATGTGACAGACAGACTTACTGGCATGCTGCTTTATTACACTGAAGTAATAAAGTGATTAAAAAAAACTAAAAACGAACAATAAATTTTTGAAATCTACAGCCAGCGTGATAGATGCTATTTGTTCCAAGTGACCTGGAGGAGGTCACGGCCCCAGCCTGACCCGTGTCCCCAGTGCCCTCAGGCCCTGCGGCTCTGGGAACACAGCCGCCCTCTGCGGCTTCCTGGCGGTCACCAAGCACCGCCCGGGGACACTTCAGCGTGTGCCTGCACCTGTCCCGCTGCACACCGTGACCCTGGGCTCCGGTACGGATCAAGTGTACCCCCCAGCAGCCGCAGTTCCCGGGGCACAGACCTGGGCTCATGGCGCGGCCGCGGTCCGAGCTCTCCGCCGGCCCGGCCCTTCACGGGACGCCGCGGCCTCGCCATGGCGACGGCGGCGGGAGGCGCTGAGGGCGGGCGGCGCTGAGGGCCGGGCTCCCGGAGCCCGCCGGGACCCTCCCGCCTCTGCCGCCGTGTCAGCCCCTGGAAAACGCGGGGAGCTGTGAGAAATTGGCACGGCCCGAAGTGTTGGTGTGTTTTCCAGGTGAGCTCCGAACGAGCTGCCTCAAACGGGAGCGTCCCTCAAAGCTGAGCGAGTTTCTGAAGCTGGCAAGCAAAGAGCCAGGATCGTTTGAAACACAAACCTAAGGAAGTGTGAGCAATCTCTCAGATGATAAATGGACATCGGCAGTGAGCAGGTTTTCCTCTTTCACAAAATCACAGAATGGTTAGGGTGGGAAGGGACCACAGTGGGTCACTTGGCGCAACCTCCCTGCTTAGGCAGGGTTGTCCCAGAGCACATGGCACTGGATTGTGTCCAGATGGTCCACGAATATCCCAGTGAGGGAGGCCACGATCTCTCTGGTCAATCCGTTTCAGTGTGTGGTCACTGCACAGCAAAGACATTCTCCCTCATATTCAAGTGGAACTTCCAGTGCATCAGTTTCTGGCTGTTCCTCTTGTCCTATTGCCCAGCACCTCTGAACAGAGCTGGGTCCATCCTCTTGGTCTCCCTCCTACAGGTACTGACAGACCTTCATGAAGTCCCCTCCCAGTTGTCTCAAGACTGAACAGGCCCAGCTCCCTCAGCCTTTACTGTAAGACCAATATTCCAGTCCTTAAATCATCTTTGTTGCCCTCTATCCTTCCAGGACTTCTGAACCTCCCTGAAATCCTTCAGGACTTCTGAGTAAGGGGAAAGAGCAAGTAGAAAAAACATTAGACTGAATCTCTGAGTAAGTGACAACATGAAGACATTTGGTTTGTGGAAAATGTTACTTTCTGTTGATGAGAGTTTGGTGCTTAATTTACTGTCACAAAGGAGCTGTTCTAAGGGGCTGGCATGCTTAGGTGTCTGGAGGCTGGTCAGAAATGGAAATATTGAGAAGAAATCAATGAGCTTTTGCTAAGTGCAAATGAAAACTATAAGAGAAACTCAATTGGGATGTTACAGAATATAAAGAGCAGAGATTTCTCAGTGACTTCTCTTTTTGTGTTGGAAACTTGACACCAGCAGGAGATCATTTTTTTAGCACAGATTTGACCTAGTTTTTATTGCTACAACTGTTCAGAAAACAGGAATGTCAGAATCAATTCCTATAATCTATTTTGGAAGGATCAAGTGGACAGAAAGCACTTAAAAATGGCATTACCTGTTTCTGAGTTGATGGCAATTGGAAACAAAGGATCTTGAATGTTTATGGGTCAATGTTCTAGTGGATAAGTCAGAAGCTGACAGGGTACTTAGCTGATATCAAATCACACTAGAGAACAGCATGACCTATGCCTTACCCACCTACAACACATAGGGAAAGCACTGCTTATCTGAGTGAATTTCAGTCTGAGTGACATGTGCTCAAGGTCTCGTGCTGCCAGTGTTAAAATGTACTTGGAATTTCAAAATATTTAAAATGCCAATTTCCTAACTCAAAAATTGTTGCATCCAACACAGAGGAATTCTATATTAGACCTCATCTTGTCAGATGAAAAGGAATTGATCACAGAACTAAAATTTAGCCATAGCTTAGGTATAATAAATAATGATTTGATCACATTTGATATGTGCAAACAGAATTAAGTCCGAGCCAATAATATATATACTTAATTCTTTGGAAGTGCTAGTTTTATAAAGATGAATGCTATTATAAGGTAAGTCTGTCGGGAGAAGAAAGTTAATCTAAAGTGGGAGAACAGTAATTAGAAGTGGTTTAAGGGTGGTAGTGCAGATAGATATCCACTCAGCCAGAATACCACAACTAAGGAATATGTTTGCTGAAAAGCCAGGGTGGTTTACAAAACAAACATTTGCAAAACTGGAGAAAGAATGTGGTGTCATTCATGTTCACTGAAAGGTAGGAATTGGAGAAAATTGCTGTGGCAAATAAAAGGTTACGAGGGAAATACACATATGGTCAACTGCGTTAAAATGAGGGAATTGGAGGGTTTTTGTAAATATGGAATACAGAAAATTATCTGATTGGTAAGAAGACCCTACTAAGACCTGAAGGTGAGAACTTAAACCTTAATCAGTGACAAACACCAAATGTTAAATATGTACGTACCAGTTCTGTCATTTGGGAAGATGGCAGCTGATGAATTTATGCTGTTAATGTTTAAATTTTCTATTCAAAAATGAGGGAGAAAGAAAATTGCCATTGAAACTTTTGGAATGAACATTTCTATCAATGTTCATATTTAGAAGCTCTTGAAACACTAAGACTTTTATAAGGAGGATGGAGCTAATACTGTTCTAATATCTTAAAAGAATAAATGGGATAATAATAGTTTACCAATGTGACATTGATCAGGTAAAATATGGAATAGACAATATTGTGAACTCAGTTAACAAATAAAAGAAGAAAGATATTCCCAATTACCATGGACTTCTGCTAAAAAAATCTATATATCCTGGCAGAAAAATATAGCCTGGCAATCAGACTTTGCTGTCTTAATGAGGCTGCAGGTTTTGCTTATTGATGTAATTTAATTAGACTTCAGTAAAGCATTTGAATTATTATAATTTGGCTTTTTGGATTAAACACTTCAATTACACAATTATTTGTATCCTGTACAAAAAGCTTGTAAAGACTGAAAAGATAAACTAGCAGATTTAAAATTACTCTTAATTCTGGAATGATATCTGAAGTATTTCACAAGCAGACATTTATGCCATGGCTACATCTCCTGTATTAAACATATATAATTCATTTGACTTGGAAGCAAAGTAAGAATTTTTTTTTTTTTTATGGAGATGTGTTCAAAGGATCCTGCATGCCAAACAATATGTAAGTTAGAGAGAACACTCTTTAGCAGAGAATCAAAGGCAGTCTACATCTCTATAGTAATATGAAGAGGCAGTAGCCTTTCTGTGGCTAAGGATGAAACCAACTCTTATTACAATGCTGTGTTTAGCACCAATTTAATTTGCCTAGAAATGTTTGGCCTGCAAGTCCTGAAGAGAAAGAATGTCTGTCCATGGAAAAAAAAAATCAGTTGCCAGCACTTTTTTGTCCCTATCAACAGAGTAGGTTTTCTCCAAATTAAGCAAGGATAATGTCCAAGGAATGACAATATTTGACAATATTTTACAGCAGATGTTCTTTGCAAAAACTGCTAAGAATAAATTTGTTTAAAAAAAGATTGATTTCACATATTGGGAAATTCAAAAAATGTAACCTAGAGATGCAAAAAGTGTAATGTTTATTGATCATTATGAGTAGCTGGTACACATAGGAAATATGTTTGTACACCTTTAATGATTACATGGAAAAGGAATTGCTGTACCAGAACTTACCAGGACATATCTGGATACTGAATACTTGAATGCTGCTCATTAAAAAAATAAGTGTTTTGATTCCTACCTACCTGTCCATCTCTGATCCCTGCTAGTTCTGATTTTCCTATCACTTATCAACCTGTCCACTGCACAAAAATGCCACAAACCTGAAGTGTCTCCAGTCCTTTGCTCTAGAATGGAGGAAAGAGAGGGTGGCTTAGTGAAAACTAAAGTATCACAGTGAGAAGTATGAATGAAAACAGAAGGAGGAAAGGCCCAATTGTTAAAAATACAAAACCAGGTAACTGAAGAGGGGCAACACTGAGCATGCTGCCAGATGCCCAATCTGTACCCATGTGTACAGATTTTCTTGGTATTTGCCTAAGAGTACCTAATAAACTCAGTCATGAATGTTGGAATTGCAAGTAATACAGCTCTGTAAAAGTCATGCTTTTAAATCTTTATATCATACTAGTGAAAGCCCTCTATTCTACATGCATTACAGGAAAAAGTGCCCCAGCATGCACTTTATTTTATGCTAAAATGAAATTTGTGCCATCAATATCTCCTCCTGGTTCTGTTTACTTATTTCAGGTATTTTCCTAGGTCTGCATCAGATGGATTTTCAACTGCTGAAACATTTGTAACATTGTCAACTGACTTGTTTGGCCTTCTTTTGAAAGCTGTCTAGAAAGATTTATATAAAAAGTTAATCAAACTACATCACTGACTCAGCTCATCAGTACAACTTTTTCATCACCATAACAATATCTCTGTGACATCTAGCTTATCATCATGAATTATGGGGGAAAGGATAAACAACCCATTAAGAAATTAAAGGCCCACAAAGGTGCAGTTTGATAAAGGATAAAAAAAACCCACGGGGTATGTATAATAAAATCTGTCTCCCCCGAAGAGTGATTGTTATCTTTCTTTCATGAGCGTCAAAGACCTGGAGCTTCTCAGTGCCTCAGGCAAGTGAGTTTGAAGGTCTCCTTCATGATTGAATGGGAAATTGTAATCAGAATTAGGTTATGACTGTTTATCCTATAGAGCATTTAAAAAAATGTTTTATGTGTAGAACCGATATTAGTAACTGAGTGAAAAGGCCACTGTAATCACATTTAGAAAACTCTACTGTATTTTCAGTATTCAGTGTGTGATTATCTGTTTATTCTGTTGGATGTTGGGACAAGCTGTTCCAAGGAAAACTGAGTAAATAGTTCTAATACATTAATTTGTATAGTCTTCATTCTGTAATAAATGGAAGCCTGGGCAAAAGAACAGTGATGTACAGATAAAGATGTCTTTACAACCCCAAGAGAAATAAGTTATTCTTAAATAAGTTTTCATTTCCTCAGACAAAATATGCAGCCAACATTCTTACTGTACAGCAATTAATTATGCCTTTCTTTATCCTAATGAAAGACAGCAGTATTTACAGCCTTTCAGACTCCTCTGAGTGAATTTCATGATTCTGTACGTGCTATGGCTTGTGGCTGAATGAGAATCTAACTAAATCAAAGGAGGTGCAATCAAAATGAATGACTTAAGCGATGACAGTAGAATTATCCTGTACAGTTCTGTTCCTTTTATGATAAATTATGCTTAAATTGGTGAAAAAAATGATTTGAGATAATAAAGAAAGACTGCCAGCAAGAGATGCTCATATTCAGCTGGCAGACAAATTATTTTTTTCCCCTGTAAACTGAAACACTGAAGTTTTGCGCTTGGTCCCAGAAGATCATTTGCTCTTAATTGCTATTAAACTCTTCTTTCATTATAATTTTCTAGTTCTGGTCACACCCTTTGATTGATCTCATCTAAAACAGGTAACAGCAATTATTTACAGATCCCATTTTGTGATGGAGCCCAGCCCTGCGACCTGTGTGCACTAACTCTGGAGAGCAGATGTCTTTTGAGGTCGGCAGATCTAAAATTCTCTTTCTAGGTGACTTCTGGAACACTGCCAGTGACAGCCAGCATTGCCTTTGGCCTGTTCTCTGTTAGCCCATGATTTCTAGGATGTGTTCAGATGGGAGAGTACCCAGCAGAGGCTCACCTACACTTTAAAGGCTTACCTATAGAGGTTTATAATTTAAAGTAGCAGGAGTGAAAAGGCATGGAAAGGTCATGTCTAGGAAAATAATGTGTTGTTCTTACAAAGTCTAAGGCAACACTTAAGTGTGTCATGCCAGAGTTTGGGTTCAGTAGGTCTGGTGATTAATGGATGTTCATGCTCCACTGTGCAAGCTCTTTTCTACCCAGAAGGCTAAGAAATGTTGCTGCTTTTCTGGTAGACTAATTAACCTCCAAACTTGAAATTTGGCATTGTGATATCCCTGTCCATTATTCTACTGGAACTTTGTCATAGTGTCCCTACCAAATTATTTTGTGGACGTTTCTCATACATTAGATTGTTGTTATTAATCAGACAAAAAAGTGATTCTGAAATTACAGTGGAGGCCATTTTAACATTTCCCTATCAGTGACATGAATATAGGCTTCATTTATTAATTGTAGCTGATTAGCCACAAGGCAAACATTTAATTAAACCTTGGGAGACAATAACATTGCACATAAATTATCCATTTAAGAGCACATAGGTCTTTATATTTCATTAAAAATTGTTTAACCAATAACAACACATCTTAAGTTCAATCTGAATTTACACAGATTTGAAGTCAGAGAGCTCCCTAGTGCATTGCTGGTGTTTTTTTTTCCAGACAATTATTTCTTGATGTGTTTTGATTTCTATTTACTTACCATTTGTTCATGCTGTTTTCCTGATTAGTCAGACTGCCACTCAAATCATGGGTTAACAATTGATTTTAAAGGTCCTACCAAATTATTTACTTTTAAAATTATTTCAAAATAAAGATAAATTAGGTGCTCATGGAATTCAGAAAAGCAAAAATCCAAACAAATATGATTTTATTGCTATAAATTGAAGGCTTCTCTTTTGAATTATTTTTGTCCAATGCAGATATTTTCTATTCTTCTAGCACTGGGATTTTTTTTCCCTGCAAGAATATATGCTTATTGTTTTATATGTTTTTCTGAATACTGGTATATTATATTATGTGAATTTTTAGATTCAGGCAGCAAGATGGCTGCTTAAGAAACAGTTATATTACTCTAAAATTCAGCTCTCCACAAAAGCCCCCTACTTTCCATGAGTTTAAGAAGATCATTATCTGCTCTCTGAAGTAACTTTAAGAACTGAGAACACCCTTAAAACATTTGTGGTCAGCCATCAGCTTTGTGGGCAGGTCATTTTTCTTCAGCATATGTTTTCTATCCAGAACATTTTCTAAATATTTTAGACTGAGGCAAAGATATCTGACAAGTAGCTGAGGGAAAAAAAAGCCCCAAAGTCGGATAAAAATAAAAAAATGGTTTATATAATGTAGTGCACTGATTCTTGTTTCATGTAATTAATAAGACTTAGAGCCCAACCTCAAAGTTATAAAAACTTGATATTAAATTCTATTTCACTATCCTGTGGTAGTGTATAAGGAGCTTAGGGAAGCGTGATGTGAGGTACACTTGATTTTCCTTCAGTGTATTTATATTTACATAAAAAAATTACAGAAGTATCAAACAAATAGTTGTGTCTCAGAGATAGCAGATATTTTCTGGGAATAAGTCAAAGGATATTCCTATAAATGTTAATGCCAGCTCATATGCCTGCCACCTTCTTTACCTTGCTTTCATCTCTGTAGGCAATACTAGAGCAAGGATCTTGCCTCTCTGTTTTCAAAGTGTCTTATTTATAGGAGTACAGGGAAAGCAGATTCTGCTTAATTGTGGGATGAAAGCACTTCTGAAAATCAGTCTGGTGAGGTATTACCGATGCTTTGCAAATAATTACTTTTTCTGCTAAGGTTGAAACCAGATAAGCTACCATTTCTTGTAAAAAACTTCCCTTAAAAAATTGCTGAACTTCTGTAAATGAGCACCACCAAGGAAGCCAATATGATTAAACCTTAGAGATGAGCCCTCTAGCATCTCAAGCTAGCCTCTTTCCCTTCAGGTTTAGGAATAGGCTCTATGACTTTCCTAACCAGATGTTTTTTTCTCTTTTCCCATTTTATTTTTGATTAGGAAAGCTGAGGATAAAAAAAAAATAAATCTGTAAATCAATTATCAAATAAAAGCAAGCAGACAAAATAAGCACACCAAAACCCAAAAGCTGAAATGCAGTAGATTTGCACAACTGCCTGTGAAGTTAAATGTAGGTTACTACATTCATCTACAAAGATATTTAGATGGCAAATGGAAAGTAGCTGCTGTGAAGCACATCACATTCATATATAATTGAAGTACCCGAGAGTAAAATACTGAGGCACAATAGGTGACAACTGATAAAAACAAGAGAAGAAGTATAAAACAGGATACAAAACTCTGGGGAGTACAGAGAATATCTAACACAGGCTGAAGAATCTACAATAACTGTATCTAAACTACCAGATAGTACAAAAATAATAACTGAACTGATAAAGCCAGAGAATTCAGTGAAGGGCTGCTGTTGGAATGATACTTTACTGGAATTTTTTCACTACCATGCAAAGAAGAGGAAGATTTTTAGCTGTCTGCAAGATATCCAGAAGAGGGAAGGAGGAGTTTCCCAGCAAAATCCACTGGCTTCACTCATTATTTATGGATCTTCCTCAAAACAAAGTGTTCACAGATTAAGGTGTTATTTATTGTCCCTCATCCTCAGGGATGTCCAAGAGTAACTCAAGTTAATACTGGTCCAGTCCAGCCTTACCCTTATTTTGCTTGCTTATCTGGTCAAATTAAATCTTTTGTAGAGCAAAGAAGAAGACAGCAGCTGGAAATGACAGTTTAGGCCATAAATCCTGAAAAAAGCATTATCACTAGGCTGAGAGCTGAACTTGGATCTATGCGCAGTTGTAGGCTTTGACGTAAATGCCTTTGTCTTGTGGTGGCTGCAAGGCCCAGACTGTTGAGTCACATTCTCCCCTAAATGTGAAACAGACATTTGTGTCAGTTTCTCATGAATTAGTCTTTGGGAGAGCACTTTCATTGAAAACAGATGTTTTTGGCATTCTTCCATGGACAAACTTCACACTATTGTAATTGTAGCAGACATCTGTGTAGCGTTTTTACATCACATTTTCCTCAGACGCAGAGAATTCAGGCATGTTGTCCATCTTGCGCCATCCTTTCTATCATTTTCCACAAATTTACAGGTGCTCACAGTTTTGAATCTCTCACTCAGCTCCAGAGAGGGTGGTGCTAAGGGTGGCTTTTTTGGGACTTTACCCTGTATTCAAAATCTTCATAACCTGGAGTACTGAGCACAGTTCTGCTAACATTAAGGACATGGAACTGTTGGAGCAAGTCTAGAGGAGGAACGTGATGTTGATAAGAGGACTGGAGCACTTCTCCTGTGAAGACAGGCTGAGAAAATTTGGGCTGTTCAGTCTGCAGAAGAGAAGGTGAAGTGGAAACCTTGTAGCAACTTTCCAGGCTACAGCAGGGCTACAAGGAAGCCAGAGAGGGTCTCTTTGGTAGGAACTGCAGTGTTAGGAAATTTAGGTTAAATCTTAGGAATTTTTTAGTGTAAGGGTGGTGAAGCACAGGCAGAGGTTGCCCAGAGAAGCTGTGATTGCCCCATCCCTGGAAGTGCTCAAGGCCAGGTTGGATAAGGCCCTGTGGGGTGGAACTAGGTGAGCTTTAAGGTCCATTCCAAACCTTAACATTCTATGGTTCTGTGATTCTATAACAACCCATTACCTTTGTGTTGTAAAAAAATCAGTTTCAGTTTTGTCTTAAGTGTTGCCAGATAGATGTTCTTACAGTGTGATTAATGATAATTTCTTTGAACAGTATTATTTAAACAGTTTGAGCTAAGTACATGGAAACAAGCTGAACTGAAATGTAGTTTAGTAACATGGCCCAGCTGGGAGATGGATTATGGCAATAATAAAGAAAATAATTTGAGTTTACTGCAAGAAAGATTGGAAACTGATGTTCATAATGAAATCCAGCATTAACTTCTCCTGGATGATATGCTGTAATGTCAGCACCAATCTTAGTGTTGGATTTGTTGAGAGGAATTTCTGCTCCCCAGAACCCAGTATGGAGGATTCAGCTAAGACATTTCTGCTTTGCTGAACCAGTCTTCTCTGCCATAACAATTTAAATAAAGTCAAGGTTAAGAATCTGGCATAATATAGGGACCTACCTATGTGGCATTATAAGGACCTACATTGTAACCTTATAATCATCTAATTTTCTAATTTTAACAGCTGCCTTCTTGTCCACCCTGTGAGCTTTGCCTCTGAACTCTCCTCAAGGCCTCAGAGTGAATCCTTGCCCTTTTCAGCCTGAGCAGAGTTCAGGCACTGCCTTTTGGTCTCTGTACTCAGCACACAGCTTCCCTGTCCTGCACGCTCCCCTGGCAGCTGGGTCCCTGCTGCCCAACCAGGAAAGACTTCACAAAGACAAGCTCCCCAGGAGCCATCAGGAATTGCTTTCTTTTCTCAGCTGTGAATTAATTGGCAAAGGTTCTTAAACTATCATAGCAGAGAAATGTGGTGACTGAAGTGTATGAAATATAGGCATTGTAGAGATCCTGCCTTGATTTTAACAGTATAAAGAGCTGGAAAAAAAAAATGGTGTGAGATACAGGCAGCTGCTTGGTTTGTTTCTGAAGAACTGGTGATTCTCCTTCTTTGTGCCTTGTGTTTTCCTTCAAGTATTGATGTTTCTTTCCTTCATTTACAGCTAATTTTTTTTTTTTTTAAAACTCATAGCGACACGGACCTTCTTCCTAAAAGAGCAGTCCTTTGTTTTTGCTATCTTTATCTTATTATATTTTTCTCAGTAGTTTAATGGTGTCTTTTGAAGAAGAACATAATTCTGTGTCCATACAGATAAGGAGTAGGCAAACAGGGCAGCACAACACACGGGAACACTGGCAGGCATGCCCAGAAAAGCAGATCCTACAGCTTATGACACAGTCACATCCATGAGGAAGGTAAGCAAAAATCACATATTTTATTCTTCCCAGGAAAGATTTCGTCAATAAACATTCATCTCAGATCTCTTACTTACACACATGAAGACACACCATGACACCACACACAGTATCTACTAAAAGTAGTGGCAAAGGTAGGATAGCAACATAAAATAATGGTTTATAAAATAAAATGAAGAAAAATTCATTAAATAACAAAACAAAATGAAAATAACACTTCTGTTCTTATACAATCACTGATTACTAAATGGAACAGTTTTGATTTAAAATTTTTAAGTCTTTTCAGAGTGTCTGTTTCATTTGTATGTCAAGAAGCTATAATCGAATCTGCCACTCAGTCTTGAAAGATTCTCTTCAAACAGTTTCTTATAAAAAATCTTGTACTTATTTTAATCTCTCATTATTATAAGGCCAATACCTGGCAGGTTAGAATAGCAGTGAAACAAATCTTCAGAAAAATTTACTTTCTATCTTCGAAGCTGCCAGCTGTATTTTCAGTAGTTGATAATAACGTATTGTTGAATAAATAGACGTGCTATACTTTTTTATGTTTGTATAAAATTTGAAGCAGAAGATAAATATACCTGATAATTGTATGTATCATTTGAAACTAATGTATCATTAACTATTGTTAATTTTCCTGTAGGTTTAAAAAATTTTGGGATTGAAAATTATATGTACCTACACAAATCAAGCATTTCTCCTCTTTTAAAAAAATAATACATCAAGATTTCTGCAGCAATGATTTCAGACATTCTAAGTAATAAGAGCAATACTGCAGTTTGCAGTAATTACTGTAGAATATGGTATTTTATAAAGGTGGCATTTCATATTTCATCCAGTAAAACTTAGTTATTCATGTTTTAAAATTAATGTGCTGTAAGGTAAACAGGTAAATAATGAAGTGCAAAGATATAATTATGCAGACAGAGAAACAAGTGTGAAAAATCTAGATTTCCCTGTCTCTATTTATATAATCTGCATACAGTTACATTTCAGTATGCTGTTATTATATAAGGGTGAGGAAGACATCAGATTTTTCTGGATTTGGATCTTATTACTAAGGCAGAAAGTGATAGCTAATGCTGCAAAACAGAACTTCACACCAGTAAGAATATGTGGATCCAAAGTGCTAAATGCAAAACATCGAGTATTATGGAGTGGTTTTATTTTTTGATAGCCATCTGAGTTGTAATTTTAATTCATAATCCTTGGTCTAACTGCTTTTGCCTGTGTCACCATTTAACCCCAGCCCCAGGCAGCCCCTTGCTCACTCCCCCACCAGGCTGGGGAGGGAATTGGAAAGGTAAAAGGTGGAAAACTCATGGGTTGGGATAAAGACGGTTTAACAGGGAATGCAAAACCCATAAAGAGCAAAACAAGGAATGAATTTCCCTCTTTCCATGGATAGGCAGGTTCAGTCATCTCCAGGAGAGCAGGGACCCATCACAGGTGACTGGGCAAGACAAACAGCATCACTCCAACATCCCCCACTTCCTTGTTTCCCCCCCACTCCCAGTTTATAGATTGGCATGGTGTCACATGGTCTGGAATATCACTTTGGTCAGCTGGGGTCACCTGTCCTGGCTGTGTCTCTTCCCACCTTCCCACACCTCCTTGCCAGCATGGCAGAAGAAAGCATCTCCACATTATCCACTCTGTGTTGAGCACAAATCCAAAGTACAGATCCCCACCAGCCACTGGGAAGAATATAAACCCTGCTGCAGCCAAAACCAGCACAGCCTGGCTCACAAACACAGCAGCACACACAGCTTCCCCCTCTGCCCCTGTTATTTCTGTTTGCTATTGCCACAATTACTGCAGTATTTGTTGCATTGGTAACAGCCAACTTCACTTGGGGATACATTTTTCAAATGTCATTCTGGGAATAAAATACCGATCCCACTGCATGTTTTCCCTCCCAGGATTAGCTGGTGTTTGTTCAAGTTCAGTCTTGAAACAAGAAATATTTATTCTGGTGTTGAGTGGGACTAGGCCATAATCCTTACAGAAGATAAAACACTCAAATGCTTTAATGTATTTTCATTGTTGTAACTGATGGCACCTTCGGAGTAAATCAGGCAGCAAAATCTGCAGCTGTGATTTGCTTTTGAGTGCACAACATGATTTAAGTTATCATACGACCATAGTTCAGGTTACAGCTGCAAGTTAGTCTAAAATAATGTCCCAGTTGTCTTTACATCTAAGAGCTTTCTACACTGATAAGAGAATTCCTGAACACATTGCTTGCTTTTGTGTACAAGTTTTTGTACTTCAAATGATTCTGCATCTTTCCTGCACATTTGGCCATGGTATTTTAGTCCTTATTTTCTTTTCAAGTATTAGCACCTTAAGTGGAATAAAGAGCTGATGTCAGGTGTCAGTTTGCATCTCCTTTTTTGATTCCAGTCTTGTGCTCTGATTCAGGCATTCCCACTTGCTCATTCCAGTTACATCTTTTGAACTTCCTCTTCCCATATATAGATAATTGGGTGTCTCGCAGTCTTTTTCTAGACAGAATAAATGTGCCACTTTTGGGTTATAAGTACAATCTAAGATCAGTTTTTATGTAGTGTTTATGCACATCTTTCCAGAAAAACTATTTTGATGCTAATTTAGGCCACTGAAGAGCACAGTGAGCCATCACCAGTGAATTAAAACCTGTAGACAAATCAGATCTATTATTTAATATTTTTCAGAACGATGACAAGCGAATGAGGTGTGAATAGCACGTCTATTGCCCTCCCCACCCCCAGGCCCTTCTCAAATCCTGTCAGTGACATAGAAAGTTCACAATTTTTATGGTTTCATTTCTATGAACTCTCCCAGGGTTCATCTATTTATGAAGTGGCAGGTACTTCTGGAAAGTAGGGATTGATGTAATATCTAAGATCTTGAGACACACAACTTTTCCCACTTAATTTTCCAGAAACCTGCAGACCCAGTTGATAGAAAATCTGAAATATTGATTAAACATATTATTTGTTCAAGACCATTGTCTATAATGTTTCAAAGTTGCTCTAGCATTAGGGACCAAAATAGAATGTGAAACCATCTCAGTGGAATAATTAGAATTTGTACATTATATTATTATTGCAGCACTTGTAAAAGGAAGCAAACTCTGGCCTCTCAATAGATTTTTGAAGTTCTCTGTTTGTTTTTTAAGTGATACAATAATGCAAATTACTCTGGTAATGGGGCTGTGCAAACCTCTCAATTTGTTTTACTTTTTTATAGTTATGTATTATTCATGTTGCATTAGCATATGCGCTGTTTATTTCCCTAATTGTAACAAGCACTTAATTAATTACACTATAACCTCTTGAATCTATAGGCCAACTGTTGCATCTTTAGTTAATATTTTAAAGTCTCATCTTTTTCCATTTTTCCGTGTGTCTTTGATGTTTTGTTTCTTACCCTTCTTGTTTGGGTTCTCTGTGGAATAGTCTCAGAATAATTCTGCAGTTCTCTTTTATGGCTGAAACTTTGCATTTTAACAGTTGTCTGGAGATAGTTTCTTCCTTGTGAAATATCAGTTTTAATAACAAGAAAAGAAAAATGCCATAAATCTGCACTAACTACATAAAGCTGAAGTCTCTGAGAGACTGATTAACATGGAGACTCTACACAGGTTTTTCAATAATTAGAGGATGTGCTTGCATGGAGCCACGACTGCTCTGGCCTTGATGCCATTTCCCAGGGCAGGCAGCAATTATTATAGCCCACAGTAAATTTCCTACACTCGTTGCCTCCAGCCACTGAAGATCTTTTTGGAGTAAAGGTCTCTTAATTTTCTAAATTCTTCTCATCAGCTTGGATTAGCAACATGTTCTACATATTTTCTTCAGTATTTTTAGAAACAATTGACAGCTGCTTTTCTGCTGCAGCGTTTTCTTTGCACCTGAGGTTGAAGAGCTCTGATCACAGCTTTTATTATATTAACATAGTCCTGGAGCTTTTGGCAGGGCAGCCAGAACCAAACTGTTATCATTGTCATTGGGCTCAAGTGAGAAACCCCCACTCAGCACTCCCAAGCTCTGTGGTGCAGATTATATTTATTTATTGTTCTCAGATTTTTATGGCCTCCATGGCTCACAAATGCATTATTCATTGAGGTAGAAAGCTCCTTCTTCTGTCTTCACCTTGTTCTGTGCTTATTTTGACTTTGACTTATTAGGATTTTGTTGTAATACAAAAACACAAGTGACTCATCTAATCTTAAAACACTCATGGCTAGTAAATGAAATGTTAAGTGGTGAAATCTTAAGTGGTTATATTGTTCTTTAATTACACACGTCAGATGCTGCTGGTTATTAGTGGGGAGAAAACGCTCAGATTGCTTTGTGTAAGATAATCTTCAACAGGGCTGTGTGAGATATGAAACCATTGCTGATGCACTTCATAATTTGCCTTTACATCCACTGTTGTCAGTTCATGCCAAGCCTCTCTATGGTGATGCAGTTAAATATAGTAAAGGAACTATTAAAGCAAGAAGGGACTTCAAACCCTAAAATGATCCACTGTAACAAACTGAACTTTAAGTGTAAATTTGTAGAGATTTGTTCCATCAGTATTTTGACCTGACCTGAAACTTACCATTAGGAAGAGCAAGGATATCACTTTAAGAATTAAAAATCCTTCGGAAAAGGATGTATGTGGAACTGAGGATGACTTTTGAGAAAAGGATATGGATTGAAGTAAAGATGGACATTGAGAAAAAGATCGAAATAGGAGAAGAAGAATAAACTTCTGACAGGAAAGAAATAGTTCAAAGAAATATGAATGGCTAGTGAAGAAACATCAGGAAGTGTGGAGGAGGATGAAAGATTTAAAGATATTAGTTAGAATGTGAAAAAGAAGAGTAACTAATATTAGTGGGAAAGGGTGAGTTATTAGAAACGTGTTGAATAAACCTCTGTAGATAAAAGAGAGGAGAAGCACTGTCAGGCTGGGTGTTGTGTGAGAAAAGGAGAGTGAAAATGCAGGTAAATACAGCTGGATGTGCAGTGGGCTGATCTCAGTATTGCCAAATTCAGTGCCTGGCAGTTATGAAGGGTAGATGAGATGTTCAGGGCAGATATAACATCTAAACAGACTTTCCATTCTCAGCTCGTTTTGGTAGGGTAGGTTTGAACTGCCAGGTGGGAATATCCTGATAAAGGAACTATTTTCTTACTGCTTTTTCTATTCCACTTGTTAAAGATCTTCAGTCAGGCACCATTTAAACAGAGTAACAGTTTTATCTGGTATTTCTCTTAAGGGAGGGAACACAAAGTATCCTTTTAGCATATCATCTCAGTTGCAAAAATAACCGTTAATAGTGGTGGCTTTGATTTATTTGTTTGGGTGCCAGGGAATTGATGCCATGTTAGAAGAAGGTGCTGATGTTTATGCTTTATTCTTTCCTTAATAAAAAGGGAGGAAAGCAGCAGACTCTGAAATAGAGAAGAGTGCTCTTCCTAAGCCACTTCAGAAAGAAGAGAAACCATCACTGCTGCATCCAGCAGAGATGAGAAGAGAGATCCAGGACTAGGTTGAGAGAATGACACACAGTAGTGTTGCTTGGAGCTGACCTTTTCTGTACAGCATTGCAAAAGCTGAGATAAAGGAGCGACTGATGCTGAAAAAAGGAATTTTTTCTGAGAAAGAAATTCCAGCAGAGCAGGTAGACTTATATGAGAACAGAGGATTTATGTTTAAGAATCCCCATAAGATTTTGGTGTGGCAAAACCCCTCATGTTCCCTGTAAGTTATTTGTTATAGAATATGATCATTTATGGCTGGTAGTGGAATTGGATTAAAAAAATTAAAATCATGATACTTATAAACAAAAAATTCCAGCAAACATAAAAACACAGTAGGCAGATTTGAAGCTGAAAAGCAGTGGCTCTTCCGATCCATTTTGCCATAGATTAAGTCAAAACAAGCCCTACAAATCCCATGCCTTGGTGTGTTATTAACTGCAGGACCATCAGAGGAAATGCGACAAGACAGCAAATGCAGACATAGTCTCTTCCTGCCAGGGATGAGATTAGCTAAGCTGAAGGTGACTTAGAAAAGTGTAACAATGTGACACTGATAGAACCCTTTTAGTCCAAGATCTTGAATGAGATCCCAGTTAGAATTCTGTTCTGTGTGGAAAGAATTGTGCTCCCATATAACATGCCCTGGCTCTGAAGTTGTCACTAAAACTTGTCATTCCTATGTACTGCAATTTCCTTCTCCAGGCTTTAGATATTCACTTAACAGTAATTCTGAAAATTGAACCGACTTGGAAGTTTAACTTGGTCTTGCATAAACATTCTCCACATTTAGTCCCTTAAAAGGTTATTTTGTGTTTATGTTTGTTTATATTCCATGTTGCTGAAATCAGTCTAACCTTCAGTGTGATTTTCTTCTCTGCATATTTGGATGCTTCTCTGTGTTTAAAACTTCCTCTCAGCTTTAATTCATTTATTCCCAATTGCCAAGACATTTTTTGAATGTATTACATGTGAATTGTCCCCTCACCACTACTTTATGAAACCTACACACAGCTTCTTAGCTTGACTATTTCAGCCTTCAACAACTCCTCTTCAGTGGATTCCCTCCATAATTTTTTTTAAAAATTCCACTGCAAAAAATAACTCCCATGTAGCATTGTATCAGGCTCCATTCTGAAGTGCAGATAAGAAATCATTTGTTTCTTTTGTCTAGAAGAAACATAAATTATCTTAGCAAAAACTAATGTTAGGTATTAATCAGACCTTCATTTTTGTAATTACAGGCAGTATGCTTCACTGTGTATATGTACCAAATTTCATTGGCTTATACTCTTTAAATTAAAACCACTTTCTAAATAGTAAATGAGTAGTGTTTAGAAATGGGAGGCTAGATTCTCAGCTGGCATAAAGGATGTCTCACTTAGCCATGCCATTTTTCACAAGCTGAGAACATGGCCTATGACCTCCTTTCACGTACTGTATCATGGGATGTAAATAAAAAAAAATGAAACCAATGAAATTTTCAGAATTATTCTTTAAGTAAGGAAAATCAGGAAAATAGATGTTTCTGAGTTCGTACCTGTTAACAAATATTTTTAGGAAATAGAATATCTTTACTTTTAGAATTATTCATAGTGCATTCATTTGTAGTTGTTTTGCCATTATTGAGATCATAATTAATAATACATTTCCTAAATAAGTGGTGTTCTAAATGGATTAGCATATATAAATATATATGTGGTTTTATATGCATATATTAAGTCTAGCAACTCATCAGTGTATTGTGTTCCAGGTTTAAATAGTACTTTAAAATGCAGCAACAAATAGACAACTGAAAAAAAAGAAAGAAAAAAAGGCAGAAGCTCCATACTCAACTATGGAACTGTGTGTGGCTTTGAAAAGGGGTAAAGACTACACAGAACTATTTCCAAGTGTAAACCAGTAGATAGAAGAGTGAGAATTAAACATCCAGGCAGGGATGACTCTGTCATAATTCTGCACTGAGATGTCATATGCCTTTGTATAGGTGAGAGAAAACTCACCATAAAGAGAGGACATCTGTTTCTGCCTGATTTGGCAGGTGTATTTATCCTCTTATAAAAAGTGATGTTACTTAAACAGTACAGAATAAAAAATTATGATACTGCACTGTGTTATTTGGGGATAAAAATAAAGTTATTAACAAAGTATTTGACCACACTCACAGCTCATGTTTTTGTTTCAGGACAGTAGGTGGGATCTGCAGTGGCAGAGACAAGTGCATGAATTAAACACAATTAGGAAGAAAGAAGTTTCCAGTGTAGAACACTGAATAAGGCCCTCGTGAAAGAACAGTTTTTTATTTTCTGTGGTCAGATCAAGGGCTGTGCTGCCTTTGCATTGCCAAGTGCAGCGTTCCCAGGGATTTGGGAGAAGGATCCTGTGCACTCCTGCCTTGCAAAGCTCATGCTGCACCCTCTCTTTGCTGGGCTATTGTTTCCAGAGCTAGCTGGGTTTAGCTAACCAGGGGTGCCAACACATGATAATGAAGTTGTGTCTTTATGTCACTAGGTAGACAGCTGCTCTGAAGTTAGGATGTTATGGGATTCCACAAGTTTATTTTTTTTTTAAGGTAAAACAGGTAATGATGGAGTTTGATGTTAAAATTGATGAAACAGACTATCTAAATAGACTTGTTCAGAAATATGGGCAGGAAAGAAAACAATACACCAGGGTAAAGCAGCACTCAAGACAGATTGATCAGAGGGAGCAGAAAAAGATATAGTTAGAACTGAAGTCTGAATAAATTCTCAAGCTGTTTAGTATTATTCTGGAAAAGTATGGCTGGCTG
This sequence comes from Thryothorus ludovicianus, assembly GCA_013397245.1. Taxonomy (NCBI): domain Eukaryota; kingdom Metazoa; phylum Chordata; class Aves; order Passeriformes; family Certhiidae; genus Thryothorus; species Thryothorus ludovicianus. Next base: position 1,342,614 of record VZTB01013653.1, on the reverse strand, counting down.
TGACAAGACTTAACAGAAGAAAGGGTGATCAAGGTCACATTTGTGACACTAGAAAAATACTACACTGAAAGTTGTTGACTTTTTGTCAACAGGAGAAACAGATAAAAAGGAAAAAAAGGAGGAGGGAGACATATCACAGAAACAAGCTATCCAAACTTTTCAAATTTGAGTTAAATTTTGAATTTACCCCAAAATATGCACAGAAAATTTAAAATTTATTAAAAAAAAAAAACTTGATGGAAAAGTATGTTCAATTTCTTTTACACTAAGACATGCCCTCTCTCAAAAATCGAGTGTCTAAAAGCATAGTTTCTTATAGATGTTTTCTCTTTAACTTCCATACTGTGTTTGCTCAGTTTACCAGCCCAAATAAGTTTTTGATCTTTTTAATATTGAAGTTCTGGTCTAGCAGATACAAGGCTCTATTCTTTTGGTTTCAGAAATAATTTTCAACAATAGAAAACAAAATTGAGATCCAAGAATGCCTTTTTTTTTTTTTTTTTCCCTTTTTTTAGTGATGCCGCCAAAAGCACAAAGAATGCAGTCAGCCTTTTGAAAGCAAAGCAACTCCCAGGGCACTGCTTGTCAAGACTCTTCAGAGCATTCTGTGCTGTGGATTCTCAGACACGTAGGACAGGCTGTCTGTTATTGACATTGCTGCCATGGCTGTGGAGCAGAGCAGCTGCTGGGCCTGTGCATCACACGCACACCTGGACCTTTGCAACTCCACGTGAGGAACTTCAGTGCCTTCTGCTTTACTTGTTTCCGTGAGCAAAGCTGCCCTGACCATTACCAGCAGCACTTTTGCTGCTCTTCTCAGCAGTGATCACTCTTTATGTCAGACTCTCATAGTCTTTGTAGAACAGAGACTTCTGTGTAGGAGTTTGTTACTCCCACATGAGTCTTCCCTGATAGGGAAGAATTGTCCTTTAAGTCCTCGTTTAGGTAAAAAATGAACAGGACTCTTGGCTGTTCTCATTCTCCAGGTTGTTTATTCTTTCCCTATCAGCAATTTCTCTACACCAGCATAGTGTGAGGGAGAAATGACACCAAAGAGCCTCCAACACACAGAATCAAGGTTCTCTTAAAGATAATTTACCCAACTATCACCAAGGACGTACATTATTTCTACTTTTCTACCAATTACTGACTAAACTTCTATTCATATAACATTGCACTGTGGCAAATACCAACCAATCACCCTGTGCCACCAACACTGCAGGATATGGGAGAGATGAAGAAGGAGGAAGAAGCCTAAAAACAAGAAGGATCCTCCATCTTGTCTTCATTTACTTACCATTCTAATTTCCCAAAAATCTACATTTCTCACCCTGTGGTAAATTACATATTATGCTACTACCTAATTTACATTCCTGCAAATTCTGTCTCCTCCCAAAGCCTGGGAAGCCCTTTCCATGGACAAAGGTTAAAAGCAGGATTTGTCAGAGGGTTTGGATCCTTTAAAACATGCAGAGGAATATTCTCTGCACTCCAGATTCCATGACTTTTGAAGCACTTTCCTGAGATGTCTAAAATGTCCTGGGTATGTTGCTCGTGATAAGGGAGATGTTTTCATTTCTAGCCGTGCCTATTTGGATGTTAAAAAGATAATTCACTTTATAAATTCCTGTAAGTTGGAAGTAAGCAACTTCCAACTTTTGGCAGGTCAACAATATAACAAATTAAGAAGAAACAAATTACAATTTAATACAACTTCCCAAATACTCTCTCTAAAGTCCTTAATACTGGGATAGAATAAAAAACTCTCAGAAGGCTGAAGACCAACAGGATAAAAGGGATTGGTTGAAAATAGGATGCAGTAGTTGATCTGAATAGTGAATTCGAGCTGGATACTGAAGATAAAGAGTGACCATTTAGAAGGCAGAGAAAATTGTGTCTTGTTACTTGATTGTTCCCTACTGTAGCATCAAACACACTTCAAATTATTTACAATTGAAATATTTCTCATCATCTGTAGCATGTTAGAAAAAGAGCTGATTTCTCCTTCCTTAGATATTCTCTCTGTTACTAATTCCTGCACTTGTATTGAGTTTCATTTATGTTTACTTGTTCAATAAACTAAGAATTCAATATGAAATGATCTGAATTTTGACTGATTTTATTAACTTAAAATAATTAATTTTAAATTCTCAGCTATATGAAGGGCTTTTGCCCCAGACTCATTTCTTGGTGTTTTACAACTGCATGAGCTTCATAACTTGACTTAAGAAATGGCCTCTAATATTTAGATGAATGCCACTTGTCCACTGCAGATGTTTTCTAATCTATTTGAAATTATTTACACAAAGTTAATAATTATGTTCTGTCAATAGCTGCTGTGCAAGTACTCTTTTTCTAGTTTCCAAACTATATGGATTCTTCCCTCAACGTGGCCATGCAGGTCACACATCTCCTTGTCCCCAAGGGGATGAGTTTATCCTCTTGACCTGGGTATCTTCTGTTCTCTGCTCTAAGCTTAAATTGGATTGTTTTTAAGATAATCAAAAGAATGTTTCTTCTTGCCCTAGGACCCTTTTTGATTTTGGTGTCAGGAACTTTCTGAACCTTCCTTGATAAAATAAAATATGAAAAAAGAATCCCTTTAATTACAGTAATTTATCTTGTTAAAGAAAATTGCACAGACACTCTGTAATTTGTCAGGCTGTGCCTCAGTTTCTGGACCAGCACATTCATGGAACTGCACAGTTTTATATTCATAGGGCAAGGCTGGACTGGACAGGCATAGTGGGCATTCCTCATTTTTTAGGAGACTAGGACTGTGTATAGTGTTCCCCTGATCTCCATGACATTGCCCCTGAGCGTCCTTCCTTGGATCTGTGCACAATCGAGGGCAGGGAAGAGTTTCTGTAAGAGAAAGGCTGACATAAACTAGAAAGAGTTGACAAAAGAGGAGTAACTGGAGGCTGCCATAATCATTACTATTATGAAGAAAGTCAAGTAATGATTGCTCATTGTCCCACTTTTCAGAACAAAAATTCGGGAAATAATTTCTTGCAGACATTAGGTGTAAACTAATCTGCTAAAAAGACGGAGAAATTACCCTCGCTCATTTTGAAATCTCATACATTGTTGATACTTTTGAATTTTCTTTTTATCCCTACGGCAGTTCCCATGCAGAAATTTGTTTTGAAAGGATCCACGAAGATGACCACTGACTGTTCATCACTGTACATTGTTCCATAACACAGTATCACCTTAATTTAAATATTTTTTTAACTACGTGATTTGAGTGTTAAGAATATAAAGTGTGGATGAAATCAATACCCCATCACTTTTTCTTTTATAAATCATGTATACACATATAAATATGGTGTGCAATTTTTCCCCTGCTATTTCTGGATGGCTCTAACTTTATATGAGCTTAATTGCATTATTTAATTATTTGCATTCTATTTTGTTATTTAGTAAGCTCCTAGTTTGGATAAGAAATAATGAGAAGTCTTTCAGAATGCAGATTAATGCAGGGTTTTTTTTTCTCTGGCTGACATTTCCTATAGACCGACTGTACAAATGTCATCTGGGAAAATAATATTTGTCACAAATGTATTAGCATGAGGAGTAAAGTAGAAAAAGATTTTAAACAAAACCAACTTGTTTCTTTTTTTTTTTTTTAATGCAAGAGCTGTATTTTCACACCATTTCTAATCCAGAAATCATGGCAGATATCTCTTTATCACTGACCACTTGGGCAGGATGTGGCCAAAGCTTTGACAGAACAGGCAGTGCAAAGGGTCACATAACATTACACAATTCTGTTTGAGCCTGCATATTTGAAAGCAGGCTCAGCCATGAAATAGGAGGTCTTTTCCCATGATCCATTACCTCACTGAGATTTAAATAAAACATTGGGAAGTAAAACAAGTTGAGAGTTCTTTGGAGAATGACAGGAACAAACTAAGTAAGCAAAGAATCAGTGCTTTGGCACCAGCAGGGCACTTGTCTGCCAGTCTTCCTGAGCAAACAACTTCCTGCAAAACATCACGCAGGGAATACAGTCATCCTAATGACAAAGTGCTCTGAAGAAGTAACCTTAAAATGGTTAGTTTTGTACTTGGAAGTTTGTAAATTACCACAATAGTGTTAAACACAAAAGCCGCCAGCTGAAATTTCTTCAAATTCCAACTTCAGTCATCAGCTGTTGCTTCATCATCAGTGTAAGAAAATTGCCTAAAAATCAAGTTGCTATTTCCAGTCCAACTCTTTCTGTTGAGACTCTCAGAGGTAGGAACTTTTCCTACATAGGATGTCTTCTGTTAGCTCAGTGTGAAATGAATGCTGCTGCATTCAAAGTCATAGCAGAATCAGGATTTTACAATGGCTCTAAGATTTCTACAGCCAAAAGAGAACTGCCCCAGCTTCTAGTTGTCTTTGTACTAAATATGAACACTGTTTTATTTTTAACAGAGATGATCCAAATTGAAGTAATTCTGCTTTCAAAATATTCAAATCAGACAGCACAGAGCCAGCTGTGACGGCAAGTAAGTCCCTTCCTTCTCTCTCCTCTCTTTGTCTTGCTTTTAGTCCCCTCTCTTTTCCTTCCTCTGCTCAGCTTTTGAACTGAGGTGTCCCTCAGCTCAAAGGAACTGGTCTTCAGTTTGATGTTTGGAAACCTTGCCCAGCCTCAGACAAGTGGATGTAACATCTCAGCCCCTTGTAGGGCCGAGAGCTGAAACAATGTCCAGGGAAGCCCAGATTCCTCCAATGCCCTTCCGTGCAAACAGAGCACTTAACCTGTGCTGATACCTCAGTGATGAGCCCCTTTATGTTTAGCACTTCCTCTGGATAGTTTAACACAAAGTAATTCCATTAATGTTTCATACTCTTGTTTCATTAATTTTTTGAGGGAAGAATGTATTATTAAATGTTCGGTCCCTTCTCTCTTATCAGTTCAATTAATGTACAGGAGGTACATCTGCAAAAACGTCCTCCAGCAAACCAGAGTGAACATCTGATATTCTGAGGATTAAGAAGGCCACAAAAACCCCAAAAAACAAAAGGTTTTCAAGCTCCCTTTATATAACACATACAGAGAAAACAAAAAAAGGGCAGTTACTATTTTGTTATTAAAGAGCCATGTTTCAGCTTGTAATTGTAAACTGCAAATGTGACATAAAGTCTACTCTTTAAAATAAGTATTTTACTTGATTAGGGCCTTTCCCCAGTGTATTCAGCCTTTCCTTCCTAAGACAACCTTTGTCTCTGCTCTCCAATCATAAGCTCTTTTTTCCCCTTCTTTCTAGTTTTCTTTCTCCCTTTCCCATTTCCACATGACTATGTTAAATTTCCAGGGTTGTTACCTAATTGATCCATTTTGGTAATTTCTAATGGTGTTTATTACAAGTATTAATTTACTTAAGAAGCTCTGTGAATGATATAACTGCATGAGTGGTGTGTTTCCAGCGAGCACCATGTCTGTTTATTTCTAGATATTTGGCTGTGGTATAGTTCATTCTACTCTCCACAATTCTGTTGACTTTATAGTTAGATGACACAGTGAGAATGAGCCCATCTCAGCACAAGAATGCTGTTTTAAACCACTGCTAGTTGAAAACAGTTAGTCTAGTCCTTACAATAGCTATGGTAGATCCCAAATTACTGGGAATAGGACTCTCTCTGTGGTGGGTGATAGAGAGACTTGAACTGGGACCTGACAGCAAAAAATGCTCCAATATCACTTCAGTAAAAGCAAGGTTAATGAAAAAGCCAGTTTCACTGAATCCTCCCATGTATGGTGTGGCTGGGTAATGGCCCCAGCTGCTCAAGAGCCTCACACAGGCCGTGCACAAATGGAGCAATTCTGTCCCAACAAACCCTTACTGCAGTGTCCTGCACAAAAGCAGCTTCCCTTGGGACTCTGCCATCCCCAGCCCTTCCCCAAAGCAGTAAGGCAGGCTGCCAGAGTTCCCTAGAGCTGATTCCTTCTATTCCTGCTGGGATTCCAGAACCCTCAAATTCTCTCCATTCACTCCCACTTCCCTACACGTGGTTCTTTTCCCTGCCATTCCTGCATCCTACATAGTGCAAGCAAAGATGTACAGTATTTTGTTTTGGACTTTTTTTAATATGCTGTGTCTAATGAGAATCTATATTCCTGTGTGTATGTTACAGAGAGTTCTGTGTAATGCCAATCATTCCTTTGACTTTACTGCCATACTTGGGAAAAACTTTCTGATTAATGAGTTTTTTACCCATGTGAGCAAAAAATGAAGAGATGCCATTCAAGCCCAGTGAGTTGTGGAGCAGGCAGAGGAATCAGCATAGGGTTGTTTATGGATTTGAATGACTTACAGCTTGTTACACAACTAAAATAGTGAATGAATACTCTTGGTTTACCTTCTAATAGAGCACTGTGCTCTATTAAATATTTTCATCTACTGAAAATGTTTTTCATAAAGTATGGATAAAGGATGTACATTTGAAAAAAAAAATCCCACTTGCATAAGTCAGTACATCAGTGACATAGTTGAAAACACTTTATGAAACAATATATTAACTCTGTAAAATACAAATGAAAACTGTGTATTAATTGCTTTATGTGCCCTCCTATACTCATGTTTTATTAACTTTTTAATATTATCAAGTATCATGCTAGAGTGTGATACTCCTCCAAATAAGGCATTACTTCTACTTGGTTTATGAAAACAAATGAGCATTTCAGATTAGCATTTTGATTTTGCATGAAAGCACATAATGTTTTTTCTTGAATTTCCTGATTGTTTCAGGGGCATTGTATCAGAAAGCTGAAGACTCTTTCATCTTTCTTCAGATGAAGTTGATAATTACTCTTAATTTTACATGATATTTAAAGACTTTAGCATTTATTATTACCATCAGAACCAAGTCCTAACATCATTCAGACTAGGAAGACACTAGATAGGTTTTTTTTTTAATGTTTCTCTTACAAAGTGGAGTGATGACATACTCCACCACCACCTCATTCCCTTCCCTCACTGGAATTTTATCAGAGTACAAATGTTAGGAAGCTCAATGAAAATGCAGTTTAATGCAGCCAGTTAAATTGCCTGAGAGGAAACAGTGCATACAGCTTTTTTAAAGCCTTTCCCCTCAGGCCGTTAACTAAGAAACTGGTCACTAACTGCTGGTAACAAACCATTTTGGAGGGATTATTACTATTACCAGAATTCAGTGGTTTATGGCTACATTTTGTTAAAGCCATTAGGAACTGTAACGTGGATGAGCCCACAGTACTGGAAAAATCCTTCTTTTCCCTTGTGATTAACAACAGTTTTTCTTCCAGCCCAGACGTCTCGAACAGTGGTTTCATTATTTCTCCTATCTCCCAATGCTGTGAAAAAGGCTTTTCATCATGGCCAGGATTCAAATGAAAGGAGTGAAGCTGTAATACTGATTCCTGGGAAGGAACAGCTCCCGTAGAAGCCATTGCCAGTAGACCAGATCTTGACGGTTTCCAAGAATTGCAGCTGCCACGAAGAGCTGGTGGAACAACACAGAGCAGCTTTCCCTCCCTGTGATCAGCCTGATGAAGGCACCACCACTGCTGAACACACCAACAAGGTTTTGTGTTCATTTTACATCATTTTGTAGCTTAAGCTTGAGGTGTAAGAATGGGGTTTTGATCAGTATGTTTCTAGCACTCCTCAGTCAGTTCCATTTCCTAATTACTGCAATTCACATAATCTATAGCATTAGCAAAGATGGCTCAGTCTCATTGGTAATGGAACGTACAGAATTCTAGGAAGTTCAGCACTTAATTAGGAAAAGTTCTGTGGTGATCCAAAAATCTTTATTTTATTCTTTTTCTTTTTTTAAGGAACTCCATCTAAGAAGATATTTTGACAGCTTGGTTGTAGAAATGATATTGTTGAGTTAGAATGCAGATTACAAACACATTATTTGCATGGCAAATGTGTTTTTCACTCTATTCTGTCCCACTCCATCTTTTAATTTGAAAAAAAAAATCCTAGATCAGAACATATCATTAGCTGTGCTTCTTAGTGAACCTGACTTTTCTCAAGAAATTTACATCTTTCTCTCATTTTCTGTTAAGGTTTCTTACCCTGTTTTCTCACCTAAAGAATTATAATGAGGTAGAGAGAATGAGATCTATGGGGAAAGCAGTGGACCTAGAGACTAAAGGTAAAAGGATGATTGATGGTATGAAATTACCATAAAAGTACAATCAGGATCAGATTTTAAAATGAATTTTTAAGCAGCCTAAGAGATACTCTTTGATTTGTAGTCTGGTGGAATGGATAATGTCTCATTCAGTGGATAAAGTTTCTCACTGTGTGACTTGAGCTTTTTCTGATCTTTCTGACTGGGAGTAAAATGGAACCAAAGCATAAAGTGGTTTTTAATGCTGAAAATATCAAAAGCAATATTCCTAATGTCAAAACCTAGGTGTAGCAGGTGAGAAAAGAAAAATAAATATAAGATAATTACAGTGTTGATATTGTTGTATAAAAGACACTATTGTCTTAAGCACCCTCTTGAATCTATAAAATATTTTAAACATAAGTCAGGAAAGGATCAGATCTTTACACTGAAATGTAAAACATCCTGATCTTTAAACACTTTAAATATTTGTGAATTTGTTAAATCAATTTTCAATCAAAGACAAACACTATAATTTATGTCTGAGCAACACATGACATGTATTGCAATCTCTATTTAACTAACAACAATTTATAGTGCAATTGGTAGGTCAGAAAAAACAGAACTTAGTGGGCATTTAAGAGTGTAAAATATTCTGAAAATTATTCCTGTATAATTGCCTCAAATATTAAAATAAATTTACAAAAGCTGAAAGTTGAAATTAGGACATTTTTAACTTTCTAATTAAGTGCGTTCTCATGAGGCATCTTATTGGCTCTGTAGGGTTGATGTTAGAAAGCATTACATTGTCGACAGGCTTTTTTTAAAAACCAAAATTCCTTCAATTATGGATCTTTTTTTTTTTCTCTCCCCATTCTCTTTTTCATTTATTTAATTTAGAGGATTTAATTCTGATAGCAAATTTTAAAATAAGAATACTTTTTATTTTGTAAGCTAATTCACTCCTTTCATATAGAAGGAAATTTATGATTAATTTTCTTCCTATTATATATGTAATAAAGATGCTCATATATACCATTTTAGGTATAACCTCAAAGGATTTATTTCATTACATGGATCCTTATTATTGTGGATAATTGATCAGGATATTGTGATATTCAAATTACAGATAATATTTTAAAATAGTTTTGCATTATAAAAAAAAAACCCAAGATTTCCAACAGTTGCTTCTTATGACAGTTTTCATTTTTTTCCCTCCTCCTGACAGTTCCCATAATGACTTTAATCATATAGTCTGGAAATGGAGCAGGTTACTGAACAGCAACAAACTCACTGGTCAATGTCGGTGTCACTTTTCTGGGAGCAGGACTTTTTGAGCATCAAGGAACTAATTTTAACAGCCTGCTGGAAAAAGTGTTAAGTGCATTAACTCCCTGTCAATCATATTTTTAGCATGCTGGCCAAATTATTATTATTATTTGGCTCAAGACATTCTATTGAAACTTATTTGTATGGTATTCTTATCTGTGTACCTTATGTGACTAATGATGATTGTTTATGGAGAGGTGCCTGTCCAATTATTTTTGAAGGAACACAAGAATGCAGAATGACTGGAAGCATCAGGTTTTTGCCAGAGAATGCCTCAGGTAAGAGGAGAATGGCTAGAGGCTATAAGGAATCACAAGAGACAAGTCAGAGTCGTAAATTGGGAAACTGACATATCTCATCTAATATACTTGCTAACTAGGCCTTTAAAAACCTTGACATTTAACTAAGTTTGTGGAAAAGTTATACATTTTGTCCTTTTCTATTGGCTATAACTCATTAATATGATGAACTGAAGTGTTTATAATCATTATCAGCATTAGCTGACTAGCATATGGGATCATTTAGAGATCCAGTTAAGCGCCTAACAACTGCTCAGTTGTTTGTGTAGGTTGTGCCTTTTTCAAAGTCTAGTCAGTCAAAAATGATATTGCAAGTTATTTACCCTTTTGGTACTTCAGTGTGTGAAATAGGATGAAAGAATGCTGGTATTCAGCTGAGGCATTTAAATAATGCTTTGGAAGTCCTGGCCTGCTTAGAACACACTGCAGTCCTTACTGTAAAACAGAAATTTCTGATGGTTTCAAGAAAAAAGGCAATACAAAAACAAACTTTGCAGCGAATGCTGCCTATTAACTCAAAACAATTTAAATACGTTAGGGGCTTAACTTTTTTCCTGGTGAAAATAAACTTTGTCTTCACCCATTAATGTTCCAAGGATAAGACATTAATGGGTAATTAAACACATACCCTGCCCTCATTCTGATCCTATGTATACAGAGTTTTTTATATAGGGGGGAAAAGGATCTAATTTCTATGTAAAAAATAAACCAACAAAAATTCAAGCCGTGGAATTCTGTGAAATGAGCAACAAAAGGAACTCGCTTCAATATGAAAAGTGGAGATGATCACAAAGAAAGCAGAAGGAGGCACTGTAGCTCAATAGCTAGAAAAGAATGTTTTAATTTCTGAAGAGCTCTCTTCTCTGAAGAATTAAATTAAAACAATACACTTTGCAGGCAAGCACTTTTATTCTTAGGGATTGCTGTAATTTTTTCAAAAAGCAGAGAAAATATGAAGAGAGCTAGTCAATGGAGGAAGGGGAAAGCTATTAAGAATTGTTTTCCCAGGGCAGGAAGCTGAAATTCAGTAGGAAGTGGCATTTTGACAAGCACTTTGTATTTCCAACCAAAACGGAATCTTGCTCATTTAGTGCAATGGGAAAACAATTAATTGAGGAACGCCCCCCATTTTAATCTTACACATGAGAAACTGTATTGACTTTTTTGAGGATTTAAGTCTACCAGCACGAGGAATTCATTCCTTTTACCTAATGTATTTTGGAACATGAATAAATTATATGGCTACATATTACAGTAGGAGAGAAAATGACTACTACTGCTCAGGCTGTGTGACGTTTGCCATGCTATCCCCATTTTCAGCAGCTCATAACTTTCTGAAAACTTCTGGCTGCTGGGTGAAATTTTTCATAGTTTAGGTCTCTGTTGGATGAAAATTATTTTTTGAAAGTTTGAGGGACTCATTCCATTATTTCTGGATATATGTGGATAAAAACATATAGCCCATCAGGCAAACAGTCTTGTTTCTTCTGCACTGCACTGTCATCCAAATGGAAAGTGGAAAGGGGGTAATTTTATGGGAATTTGGGGATGGCAAATGAATAATTTCGTGTCTGCTCAAAGAGTTGCTTAGTTTGAAAATGAAGATCTTGGAGGAATTTCCAGTTTCATCCACTGTGCTTCTGAATTCCCTAAGCTCTTTTTCCTCAGCACATTTTTTCAGGTGATAACCACACAAACTTGTCAAATGTTCTGGTCACTTATGACCAACAATTACTTGGCAATATTTTGACTGGTCTAAAATCACTGAAGACTGTGTGCTGGGTTATATTCAAGTAAGCCTTCAGATTTAGTGAAATGAAATCATAATGTTCCTGCATGTGTAGGCTCCTTGAAATCCTACATTCCATCAAGAATCCAACCTTTCAGAGGAACATGTCACACATTTTCTTCCAGTCACACTTATCCCGTTGGTTAAAGAAATAAGAAGGTATTACCAAGTTGGTTAAAAAAGTAAGTGTAAGTAACTTTGAAAAGAAATCCATGCTTGCAAAAAATAAAATCTGACTGTTTCAACTGTTTCTCCCACCATCCTCAGGTGAGAAATTAATTTCCACAGGTGTTCTGCTGGAAACTTTCACAGAGGCATCAGACTCCTAAATATTGTTATTTACACCAGAAACTTGGCTATAAATAATTCTCAGTCTGAGAAGAAATAGCAAGAACATTGTCTCACTCAGTATCCACAAAACCCAGTAAAATATTTTAACAAACTGCTTGCAAAACGAGAATGATTGTAAAAAGATTTTGGTATATAAATGCTTTGGGTAAGAAAGGGAATAATTTCTATATCAAGAAGCTGAAAATCAGGCTTGTAAGACAAGAGTCATCATTGTGGGTTGTCTGAGTTCCAAGTGCAGTGGGGCTGCTTTATCTTACAAACTGAATAACACTTCCATTATATTAATCTCTGAGTTGGTGTCAATTTAAATAAAACTACTAAATAAAAATGTATAAGCAAAATATTGACTGCAATCTGTGGAAATAAATCCTTCTGGAGGGACAGACTAGAAGGAAATGCATCTTCCCTCCAGAAGGAAAAAAGGGTGGGGAAGACTTGCTTGCTTTCCTCCTTAAAAGAATTCAGTGTCTCAGCAGATGATACTTAATTGATAAATTTGGACAAGTGACTGGGAAAACTGTTTCTTTCAAAGTTCTGAATATAATCTCCGTATCTGAATTTACAAAGCAAGTATATAAACAAAAAAGAGGGAAAACAATATTCCCGTTCTTGTAAATTCTTTACATTCCATAAAATACATCTACATACATGGGTGTGGATTGTTACATCTTACCCATTATTTGAACCACATTATGCCAGGTTTTAATGCTGGGTCTAAACTTGCAGTTAGCCATTTCTGTAATGCTAAAACATTACAGAACTGACTAAAACATTCTGACTAAAACATCAGACCCCAACTTGACCAAAATTCCAGCTCCCGGGCTTCATTGCTTAAATATGTTGTGTTTCAGTGTTATTTTATAGCTCTTATTTCCTGCTTTCCATGGGTTAATTGTTAGGAATAAGTGAATGGAAGTTAATTATTTGGCATAATAGCAGCAGTTAATTGATAAGCAGACACACAGTGTTTGTGCTTCAGCATGAGGAACTGTTTCTGTGAAGGTCAGTGAAGTCAGCAAATGAAGTTAACACCAGCTGCATACAGTGCATTTGCTAAATTTGTAAGAGCATTTTCTGGAAAGTCATCAGCTGAAAGTATGGTTAATAAATCAGCAGCTCAGTACATTCAAACTACATGTGTCCAGGTGCTCTAAATACATTTGTTGATGTCAGGTTGGCTGCTGTGCTCAGCTCAGCTGCTGACTTCAGAGGGCCTTCAGTCCTACATGAGGATATCTCTTCCTGCCCAAAAATCCCAAAATTTATTTAATCAGATGAGTGCATCACTGAACATGAATTGAATTGTTATAGAGAAGGGATTGGAAAGCACATGGAACCTTCACATTTTAAAGGAAACATTCACACATGGAATTTCTTGTCCTACTAGACTGCACGGGAAGAGAACAAGAGTATAACCAGTTCTGCCTTAGTCTTCCTTAATTCTGTCATAAATGAACGTTTAAGGGTGAGGAAGAGGGAATGAGCACCCTTGTGGCATTGACTGCCTTTCCAAACTCTGTGCACAGGCAGAGCTGTGGGTTGGTGTTGCACTGTGGGAGAATGGAGAGACAGGGTTGGAAGATGGATTATCTCTATGCCTCCCATCCCTGTTTCCCAACCATGCTTCCTTTGTGCCACTGAGCTATGTCTTGCAGTGGAAGAGTGCTGTGGAGCCTCAGAACTGTGAATCTGGTGCAGGGAGATGTATATAAAGGCACAGGCAGAAGGTTTTAGGTGGAACTAGAGTTGAAATGGAGGATGAGAAATGAAGGCACATAACCAAGCAAGAGACAACTGATAACCTCAAATATCTTTCCCCATAGCAAATTTCTGAGATCTGAAGTCCAGACAGTTTTTGATATGTGATACCTAAGTTCTTTATTGTTATATGGCTTGACCTTGACTCACTTGAGTCAGTGAGCCCTTGTGCTCACTTTTGTTCTATATGTCCAAAACATAAATCTGTATTTCTGTTAAGCAGGTAATGCCATACATTAAAAAAATATGACATTTGTCACCTCACATATGCAGTCCTTGCCTAAGGGACATCAACGTGACCCAGGGGCAAGAGCGCCGAGTTTGGTGGAGCCTGTCCCTTAGCTTGCAGGACAAGCTTGCTCTAATCACATAACATTCAGTGGCTTAGTTTCCTCTCTGTAGGATTTGGATAAGAACTTTCATTTTATTTGTAAATACATAAGAACACTTCAGAGAAATAGATGTTACTGTTCTAACTTGAATCAGTTATGCCTGAATCCCAAGGTATCCCAAGTCTGGGCAACACCTTTCAGTGGATGAAAAAGGCTGCCAGGCTAGAGAGAACACATGAATCTGTGTGAATGGAGCAATTAATTTAATCTACTTAATTTAATCTTTTTTTTCTTCCTTCTCCAATGTTGGTACACCTGGCCTTGTTGTTCTTGAAAAATCTAGGCTTGGCCAGTTGAATTAACTATGCTGAATGTATTTGTTTATAAATAACACACAAACAAACATCTCTGCAGTGTCCAAGACAAGAAATATCCAATACATTGCATTCTGTTTTGGTCACTTCCTAATCTCAGTGCATTTTTCCTAATCTCAGTGCATTCTCTCAGATTTACAAGAGAGTACATCATCTGATATTATCAGTGAAAACAGTTTTAATGGACTTCTTTTCTGAAAATAGCTCTAGAACTCTGACATCTCCTTTAGATTCACGTCCATTGTACTGTACTGATCTTTTCCCAAAAGCCTGTATTATTTTCCTTTCTCTTGTTCAGGTGTTGCTAATAAAGCGGTCCCAAGAGTGACTTTAGCTGTATCTGTAATCTTGTGTCAACTGTGTTATGCAAATGTTATGCAAAAGTTGCATCAACTGTGTTATTTACATGCGCAATTTTATTTTTATCAATACTTAAGTGAGTATTTAAAAGGCAGTTGTTTTATCTTCAAAACTTTCTGTCGGTGTTTCTATCTGCAGAATTTGGGATACAATTGCCCAACGCTCAGTATGCCTGGCTATAGGGGGCTGCATCTATTTTCACTGTTTCATAAGAATAAATGATTTCTCAGGAAAGAATTCCAAGGAGCACACATCCCTTTTCAGCAGCAGGAATTGCTTGCAGCAGTATCAAGGAAACGGTGGAATTTACTACCTTTAAAATTTGCTTTTCCATTGCAGGTTTAATTACAACAGCCTTCTAGTGACTGAAATCTTCTCCTACAGCAAAGCTAATCTGAATTTGGATAGGTTAGATCAATGTGTAATTGATATTAAAAAGCACAGCTTTATTTTAGGAAAGCACCTGGCCTCAGTTTCTTTTAAGCAATAATATTTATCATTCGCTCTTTAATAATTATTGTTTTCATAAGTCTTACTTGCAGCTTAGAAATTTCCCCAGCCCCTAGCTCACATTTTCCTAAAACTGTCTCAAAAATTTAAAAAAACAAATAAACCATTTGTTATTCACCCTTTCCAGCATGATCAACATCAGCAAAGAATTGAGATGTTTTTTAAAGCGCATGCTCTGAACTTCTATCAGGCCTACCAATACGTTTTCACCAACATCTGTTTGCTGTGAAATGCACTGTTATTCCCATTTATTGAAGGAGAACTGAAGTAGAAGAAAATTTACTCCACCTCACACTGAGGAGTTATGATAGGACTATGAGAAAGGTTGAATTTCCCAATCTCGATAGAAGGTTTAAACAACCTATACACAAAATTATTGACCAGAGAGAGATAAACTTGGCTATGGAATTAATAATGCTTCTACCATTATGAAAAGAACAATCTGTCCTATTTTAATATTACACTTCTTGGTTTGTGTCTTAAAAGTCTCCATTAGATTGCATATTTTGGGGTGCCTGTATTGGGGTTGATTTTCAGGGAGACTGCTTCTGGAATACGTAGGGACTGATGGAAGAGAAATTTTCACCTCAACCACTTTGAGAATGGCAGGGGCCATCGTGTCTCTGCTTTTATAGCCTGTTTGCAACTACCACTGAGGGTGTGTAGATCTGTTGGAAGGATGGAGGTGAATAAATAATATTTGATGGCTGTGAAGCAATTTTTGTTGGATTATTTGTGGATATAAAGAAGCTCCTCCTGCCTGTTAGTGAATAGATAGTGCTAACTATGTTAGTGAATCACTAGTGGAAATTGTGACTAATGAAAATAACAAACAAGTAGTCATTAAAAACCAAACAAAATAAGCAAGCTAAGTCTACACAAGCATAGCCTGACTGCAAACACATAATTTTAGGGAATTAAAGTGTTTCCATAATCATTACAGCTTGCAATAACATTTACATGTTTGTACATTTCTTTCATTAGTTCACTGGCATGTTTGTCCTCTCAGGCAAATTTTACACCTTTGAAAGAAACATGTTTTTGACTCAAATCTTCAAATTATAATCCAGGTTTTCCTATTGACCATTAAATTGCTGATGCATTTCCTGTGGTAAACATAAACTTGGTGGAAAATAACCACCTTTTTTTGGTGAAAAGTCAGATCAAGGGGATATCACTATTATTGTCTCAGTGGAGGGCAGAATGTTTGAATCAAAGTTTTTCCATCACTTTTGGGCTGAATTCTCTTGAATTCAGTATCTTGAATTCTCTTTTATCTCTACTGAGAGGTAGAGGAGCACTGTAACACAACTGTGATGAGAACCAATCTGCCAACTCTTGGTGATCTGGATTATAAAATCCATTGTGTGATTTCTGTATCATACAAGAGGTTTGAATTGTTAGACAGGGTCACTTGGAGTAGATTTTTGGGCTGGTTCTTAGAAAGATGCTAAGAACTTTCACTCAAAGCATTTTTGGTGCCTGAACTCTTCTGTGTTTTCCTGACTTCTCACTGTGAGATGTGTTTTTGAGGGTAGTGGAGAAAAGCCACTGGCAGCAGCAGATTCTTTTATCATCTTGGTCTTGCTATGCCCTGACAAGGTTGACAGTCAGCAACTGAATATGCAATGGCTATAAATCTTGCAAAATGATTAGCCAAAGGCTATCATAATTCATATACTCCTAAAGATTGAGAAGTGCTCTACCTAGTTGGTAGTGCCTTTCTGGATTTAATTCACGTTACTCTTTAAGTTAGCCTAATTGAAACACTTTTCAAATGGAAAAAACACAAACCACCCACCCTAATGTGTGCCTTTTTATTTGGTTGTTTTTTTTTTAATCTTCATAAGGCTATAACTATGATAGCTTGACTTTGAAAATCACAAGGATCAGAATATAAAAGTACATCGCCCTTAAAAGAAATGTTAATAAAAACATAGCAAAAAAGTGAACTGTAATTCCTGTGTTCCCTGCTGCTTCTGCTCAATCTAAAATGTTGTTCTCTTGCTTTTGTAGACCTGCAAAATTATTAAAAAGCTGCAGCAGGATTCTTTTCTTTCCCACTAAAATGGAGCAGTTAGCAACAGGTAACTAAAATCAAATGCCCTTAGCATGCTCTTTACACTTAGAAAGAGAGACAATAAATAACTTTTAAAAGCCATGTATACTGCTATGCATCTTTGGTTCTTAACTGTTTGCTTTTTCTATCTGATTTATGAGGTACTTATAGATTTTACTGGTGCTTAGTGCCAGAAGACTGAGCACGCTGAGAATTTCTATGCAGAATCAACACAATGTTTTAGCATTGCACAGCCACGGAGGCAGGTTAACACGCCTGGTTTGTGCTTCCAAAAGCCATAATACCAAGCAAGTGCGGAGTTAGACTCTTCAGAGCCCATTTTTATCTCCCTTGCACTTCAGTAAAGCAAACATTTCCCTGAATTAGTGTGTGAGACTTCTCCCATGGGTTATTTTAAACTTGTAAGGTAATTTGGGGAAATAAAGGGAAGACAACTGAGACTTCAGTTAAGCTAAACTGCAGCTTTGCTGTTGTATAGTTCTATTGACAACCAATGTGTTGTGGCAAATATCTTCCTGAGAGCTGTTTGGATGTGCACACACAGCTTCCCCCCTGTCCCCCTCAAATGAAACGTAGGAACTTGTGATAATATTTTTCAAATTGAATGAAAATGAAAATGAAAACTCACAAAATTACTTTAAAGTATATGATTTGAAGATCATTTTGCCTAAATTACATGTCAGCCTCCCATCAATTTTCATCTGATGGATCCTGGGGGAAGGCAAGGAGGAAGGAGCTATCATCCCCACAGAGAGAGTGCTCTGATAGTCCCAGAGTAATTCAACCCAGTGCCCCATGAGGCTGTGGTGACCTGAGATTAGAAGCATCATTTCAAATCCTCAGGCACAGGTAGGTGAGTGTCACTAGGCAAGATCCAGTTCAGAAATCATTTTACTGCAGTCAGTGAACAGACAAGAATAGGGAATGTTGATACTTAGTTGTAGTTTACACTTAATTGCAATCAACATTTTTTCACATGAATGAGTAGCATTTTTAGTGTGAAGAGGTTATTTTGTAATCCCATTCTTATTTCATACTTATCCCCATATGCTATTTGGTTCTTCTAAATAATGTTAATATTCTTTTCAACATCTTTAAACACAACAGAATACCTCTCTTTTCATTTATAAAATATGCTTATGATATTAAAACCATGTATGGTATTAAAATACATTATACTAATGGAGCCACTGTCAATTAAGACTGCTCCAAAACTGCAGGTTTTGGTCTCAGCAAAGTCTCTTCTAAAAATCAGCCCTTGAAGCTTCTAGGGGAACAATCTGGGGCTTTTTCAGTCACCAGGGAGCTGAACTCTGAGCTCTCACTGCTCAGCACAATTCATAGCAGCCTAAATATCTTTATAATTCAAGAATTTCATCTCATCTGAAGTGTCAAAGTAGAATACAAATAGAGAAGTGACCTTTAATCAGAACCATAAAACTGCTGTGTTTGGAAACAATCTGCAAGCTTCACTGTGAGCAACCCCACCACAGCCAGCAGGCACGCACACCCTGTGTGACTTGCAGACATCAGATTGAGCTCAGCTCGAATGCAAAACAGCGTGGAGATGACTCTCCAAAAGCAGAATCTGTGTTTCTGCTTGCCGAATGAACGAAGGAAGAAAGCACTCCTGGCTGCAGGTATTACTATTTGTCTGTAAAAAATAGGGAAAATAATATTTTGCATGTATTTCAAACAAAAATATGTCTTTTCCATCAGGTGTATTTCATCAGAAGCCATTTCCTCATAATAAAAAGCAAAACTCTAGCAATAATTAGAGTCTCCCTAAAATGCACCTAACACCTATAGATGCAACATGGGTTTTACTGATTTTCATTTAAATAAAAGATTTTTATTTAAACAAAATTTTTGATAAAGAAGAAAGGAAATTCTTTTAGTGAAAAGACTGAAAAGATCCTATTTGACTAACGCCACAATAACTAATTCAAGATTATCACAAGAAGAGAAAATTTTGTATTCATTTTTTAGACACAGATCTCACAAATCACATATACACAAAATAATCCCTTGTTGGTGCTGCTTAAAGATAGCCCTGGAAATATTTCTTTATGGTGGACCAAAGTATGCATGCAGTGTCTGATAGCTTTATCATATGTATAAAGAAAAAACTACAGAAGCATGTACAGTGTAGTATGACTGGGAGAAAAGAGATTTTTAGATTTCTCCTCATTTTCTCTGCAAGGCTGTGTTGGCAGCACTCATATTAATTTAATTTTGTGACTATGTTTCTTCAGTAAATATTCAGTCCTGCCATAACAGATGATTTGGGATTTTGTTGGCAGAAGGAGCTCCAGCTTTCATTTCTTTTACATTCTGCTGTTGGTCATTTCAGGCAGCATTCAAGGAATGTGCATATGAAAAGAAAAGACATTTCAAGCTTCTCGATGCTGTAAGAGGGGCGCTTTCATTTACATCACTGGAATGTAGAAGGAGTTTCAGAAGAGTCAGATGAGGCCCATGAGGCCTCAAGTTCCTCCCAGGCTCAGAGCAGCGCCGAGTTATTCATCAATGCAGCGGGTTCTGTGTGCGCAGAGCGCCTGGGAGAGGCCACCCCACCGCTCTGCAGAGCCGGGGAAAAGGCAGCCTGACAGGACTCACATCCCGACAGGACTCACATCCCGACAGGGCTCACATCCCGACAGGACTCACATCCCGACAGGACTCACATCCCGACAGGACTCACATCCCGACAGGACTCACTCACATCCCGACAGGACTCACATCCCGACAGGGCTCACTCACATCCCGACAGGACTCACATCCCGACAGGGCTCACTCACATCCCGACAGGACTCATTTACATCCTGACAGGGCTCACATCCTGACAGGCAGGACACAAGAATTGAAAAGAGCTGAGCTCCGATGCCCATCTCCATTTGGATGTTTCCAATAGGCACGATGTTGGGCGAGCATCTTTTGAGTAGTGGATGCTTTTGCTCAGGGAAGTAAAGCCCGTGTGTTTTCTGGTGTTACCTACACCTGTGGGCAAACAGTCCCTGCCTGCTGCCTCTAAGTACCAGGAATGCTCCCTGCACACACTGTGCTGCCCACTAGACCCTGTACTTGAGAGATTGCACAGCTTGAGCACAGGTTAATGTCAACGTTTGGTGGATGAGAAGACACTTACACTTAAATATTTACCCAAGAGAAAATCCTGTCATTTCTGAATTGCTGCCTTAAAGCAGAACAAGACAGCATTTCTGAATTTCCTCCTAATTTCCCACAAGCCTCAGGGAGAAAATATTTTGAACAATTCAACCTAATGTAATAATACATAGCAATACATGAAGCTATCTACAAAAATAAAATGTGGCATGCAAATAATGAATATTAACTTCTTTTTAGGTATCAACAGTTTAAAGGAAATTACTGGAATAGTGAATGTACTGACATCTAGAAGGGCAGTGCAAGGTAATTCTGAGAAAAGGGAAGTAGAGATTTATCTGAGTTAACACCCAAAATAAAACCTCATTACTTAGAGCTGTTCTCCTGCCACTGGAAGAATCAACAAAGTAGAACTCTTCATTACATTATGACATTTCTTTTAATGTTAGTTAAATGGAGGAGACTCCAAAGTTTCATAATGGAGTTTCTTCTGCCAATACACAAACACACACTCGTACTACTCGTAAAAATCAATATTAAAAAGAAAGGAACGAATCATAAAAGACTACAAAAACCATGGATGCCTATTCCACGTTTTATTGCATGGTAAACTGCTGCTACACTTTCTCAGCAGGAGTCATCAATATAGACCCAAGAGACCAAATGACATCTTTGTGAGTGGCTATTTATCTCTATCTCACTTATGTCAGGAAAATTTGTATTAAAAGCATAACAAATGGTTCTTGAATTTGTAATATCTAATTCATGTGATATAACTAACTGCTCAGTGATATATTAATGTCAATCTCAGTTAAACTGGCCTAATTTTGTTTCAGTTGCTACCAGAAATGAATGTCACCCTTACAAACTATATTAATTTTGAATGCATTGAGTATAATGCAGTACAGTGTTACCTTCCAAAACCAATTTACAAGCATTTTAGTATATATATGTCTTAGCATGTTAACCTGTAACAGCCCTTCAGCCTGTGAGGAATTAAAGCACTAAGATTAGCAAAAATAGACTTTCTCTAAAGCAAAAAACGCTTTTCTCTTCAGCTGCATCAGTGTAAGGAGAGAGGATGAAGCTGTGAAACTTTTTGTAAGGGGAGGGCATTTGCCAAGACAGTGCAATAAAACAGAAGAAAACATTACAATTTGAGAAAGGAAGGAGGTGGCCATACTGCTGCTAGCTCCTCCTTGCCATTCTGGGTCATATCATATGTGTTTACAGAGTTGTGTCTAAAAATGAATAAAGAATAAATACTTGGAACAGTAAAGTCACTTTCTGAGGGAATAGCAAGGGGAACCTATCCTGTGCAGGAGGTGCAAGTGAAATATATGCAGGCAAGGAATGAGAAACGCCTGCAGAGAAGAAAGAGGGAGACATGAAGTAGAACTCAAAGGCTTGAAAAGAGACTGTAAGACATGTACCATGAAAGAAGGGGAAAAGAAATCTTATAGGGACAGGTCAGGCCAAAGACTAAGAGGAAAGAACGTGGTTTAGATAAGGAGAAATGAAGCATACTCAAAGGTCATTTTGGTCTTATGAAACTGAGAATGAAAACAGATGACAAGGAGGATGAGTGAAATGTACCAAAATATTCAAGAATTCAACAATTCTAAAGAAAAGAATTTCCCAGTCTTGAAGTTGTGAAATTACAGGTATAAATGAAGCAAAAGATTATCTTTTTTATGAGGTTGAGAAGCTGCAAGCCAATTTCTGTAGGATTTTGGATTTGCTTTGGTTTGCAGACAGATGGAAACTACTAAACTTTAGTCTTAGTTCTGAAAAAAGGACTTAGATGTTTTCAAGCTTTTAAGCAAATTGAAATACTACTGAGGTATATGAATTTTCCTTGCATATCTGGGACAGATAGATACTTAGGTACTTCTAAGCCTTATTTAATGCTTCAAATGCACCTGTGACATATCATAACTGAGCCTTTAGCTGAAAGATCAAGTTAAACACACATATCCAAGAGAGTGGGCCACAGTGATGGGTTTAGGACTGGGTAAACCAAGGACTGTTAAGAGCTGTCAAGATTTTCTGGAGTGCATAAAGAAAAGTTCAGTGCTTCTTTAATGTCAAAATCATCTCCATCCTTTCCAAAAAACCAAAAACATTTCCTAATTGTGTTACAATTTTCAGAGGAATTGTTGATATGTAGTAGGCTCACTGTAGCTTTTAGGGTAAAAGGAACTGGCCACTTTTGAAAATGGTCAGTCATTGTTTCAGTCTATGAAAGATCAATTGGTTTCAGGTAGAACACTAAGATATGAAAATAAATCTCTGTCTAAAAATTAATATGCCCAGAAGCCACAAATGTACCCTTAGTTTCCCTGCAGTTACCATCTCTTCTGTCTCTTGAAATGACCTCCATGGCTTTTATTGTGCAATCATTTGCACAGTTGCTGGTCCAATGTGTGCCCTTCCTCAGTATCTCAGTTTGTGAGGGATCATTTACTGAACAGGCTTTCAGAGGCTGTTGATCACAGTGTGCAAAGTTTACAATCAGTGAGTTTACAATGAGTGCATACAAATACAAAGCATTGCCACCTTTTATTAAGTGATTTCTAGAACCAGATCAAGCACATCTTCCTCTATGAATGTGATGCAGCAATGAGTATTTCCCCTGCCCCACCAACTGCAGAGAAGTTAATTTTGATTTCCATTTTGTATTACATTTCAGGGAGCTTATAGTGACTAAATTTCTTTGTCCCACATGTTTATCTCATGAAGGTTTACAGAGAGTAAGAAACAAGCAACTCTGTGGCTGCTCCAGCAAAAGTGTCAGAGTAAGCAAAGAGACCTTCACTTCCCCCAATCAAACTTACATTTTTTGCAGGCTTGTCCCCTCAGACCATAGGTTTGCCACTAAACTTTGCACACCACTCCTGGATGTTTCCATTCTTGGCTCACATTCATGCAGCAGAATTATTTAGACAAGCTCCAATTTCCCCAGTTTGGAATGGGAGGGTAAATATATGGTGCTGCCATGCAGAAGATTCTGTCTTCGTTTTGGTGGAGGTTTCAGGCTCTTCAGAGAGCCTCTGGTTGTGGCTGTCACTCTCTGCCACACTCAGAGGCTTTTTTTATTGTCCCTGTCAGTTAGCAGCCCAAGGTTACTGCCAGCTCTCTGTCAGTGCTTTGATTTTTGTCAGCTATGGCCAGGTCCTTTTAGTTATCTGCTATCTTTTCAGCTTTGTTCAGCCTGAGCTCTACTTGTCTACTAATTAGCTCTTTGGAGATTTCCCTTTTAAAACTCACTATCACAGAGGACAGGAACCGTTCAAAAGTTTTGTGCTTCATAGAAATTCCATATTCATCCACATCCCATACAGCCATCTTTTTAAAATTAAAAGTGGCAGGTCAGGCCAATTTAAGGTATATAAGCAGCACAGCCTGTAAAATGATACCTTTTGGTTCTTGATCAGGTATGTAGATGAATGACAGAAAAAGAAAAAAAAGGTTTTCACTGAAAGGACCAAGGTGTACAAATAAAAAAGAAACTATCATTCTGTGTAACATATTCTCATTTTCTTTATCTTCTGGTGTGCAAATATTGTGCTAGCTGAATATAAAAGTAGCACAACTTTAGGGTACAAAAAAAAAAACCACACTGTAACAACATCAAGAGTGGTCTTACATCAAGGAGGGCCCTGAGGATGTCTTTGTTGTCAACTTCAGAAGAAAAGAGAGGAACAGAAGAGGAAACTGGCAGAAGGAATAGATGCCAAAGAGAACTCAAAGGATTAGGTCCGGGTGAGGTGATCGGTATTCGAAAACAGTCTGCCTTCTGGCTCTGATCTAAGGGAATAGGCTGGCAGCAAAGCCAGAGGGCATAACAGCACAAACACACCTTCAGCACACTGCTGGAGGCTTGCCTCAGTGCCTTCAAAATTGTGGTAGCAATTAGAAATAAATGCATATAGGAGCAATAGGCGAAAGTGCTCTATTTATGAATAAAAGTCCTCTTTTTACATAATACTCAGTGTGCTTGTAGCTCCTTTTCCTTCTTTTTTGACACTTAGTACGTTTTTCTCGTGGCATCTCATCGATGCTGTAAGTTGCGCCTACATTGCACTTACATAGTGTTAATGCCTGGAAGATGAAAGTAAAAACCTTTGAATATATTAATGCTATAACACAGATGTCTTACTTTTTATACTCCTTTTTTAGAAATATGGTGTGGTTAATAATGATGCAGATTGTGCTGGATGGATGAGCAGATGAAACAGGGGAATACAGATTAAATAAAAATTTCTTCAAAGCTTACGTTTGCTTCATAATTTAACTTCTGTACTTGTCA
This sequence comes from Thryothorus ludovicianus, assembly GCA_013397245.1. Taxonomy (NCBI): domain Eukaryota; kingdom Metazoa; phylum Chordata; class Aves; order Passeriformes; family Certhiidae; genus Thryothorus; species Thryothorus ludovicianus. The sequence continues at coordinate 1,317,897 of VZTB01013653.1, read as the reverse complement.
TGATAGTAGTAGATAGGTGCAACTATGCATAATCACATTGTTCTAAAATATCCTGGTGAAACAGAGCAAACCTAATCTAAACAGCACTGCCACGCTTGTTCAGATAACTTGGGGAAAAAAATGTAATTAGGAGATGTCAGCTTGGCTCTGTGGATGATGATAATTACAAACCTACAGTTACAATAAAATATACACAAACAGTTTTAGAGTGGAAAACGAAACATTTCTTACTGAAGGCAAGGCTGATAATCAGTGGAATAATCTGTCCAGGCTTCCTTTTCAGATACAACATCTTACACACTTTGTGCCTGACCTTTTTCTGCTCTGATATTTGTCTTATGCATTGGCCACCAGAAAGAAACACAGATTTGGCAGCTTTTGCTTTGGAAATGGGAAAACTCCCTTCTCAGAGGGTACAAAACCTGGGTGATGTCTGGCCAGCATGTGCTGACTCCAGAGAACTCACAGTTCTGAGAGTTTTGTTTTTCAGAGCTCAGGGTTTCAATGGCCTGGGTACTAGAAGGAGTTACCAGCTGTACATGGTGTCCTTTGCTCCTGATGTTTGGCCAGATGTTTTAGTGTCAGATTAATAGATCAACACATACTTAGTTGCTTCTTGTTCTCATCTTTCAATGTTCTCAGCTGCATTTTAAACTGTCTGTTGATAGATTTGGAGACTACACATTTTTTGTGTTTCTTGCAGGTTGAACATTTTTTACGTATTTTATTACAATATTGTAACTGCTGTATTCAAGGTTCAACCATAATCTTTACCTTGTTGGATTAATCTAAACTGTGCCATAAAGGTAACATAGATATTTCACCTACATGCATTGAGAACATTTTGATGTCACCTCCAACTGGTTTTAAGAAAAGTTCTGTCTAGTCACACTTATTTTCAAACTGAATTGCAACAGTGAAGTGGGAATATTGAACTGACCAAATTTTGTCTTAAAAAAGCCAATTCATTACTTTCATAATTTGCATTCTGTTGATAGCAGCAGGTTTTAAATGAAAGCTGCCTGGTGTCCACTTTGGAGTAGCAATGTTCCAGACACTCATTATTGTCCTCACGTTTTTTGTCTGTCCCTACCTTCTGAATCCTGCATTTGTGCATGGAGCAGCCAGTCACCTGCTCCAGAGTGACACACAGCATGCACCAAGAGGAAGCAGTTGTGCCCACATGGCATCCTTGTTCCACTGACTCCTTAAATGCTTGGGAGCAATTTAGTTCAGAAAATTTATGGATATTAAAAGCCTCTCAGCCTGCCCTTCCTCACTAGGAGAAAGGCATACTTCAGGTAAGGGTGGCTCTCATGTTCCTTTAGCCTTTCCAGGCTTAGGGAATACTCATAACAAGGGGTCTCTGTATAACACTGTTGGCAGGACTTCTCTTGTTTTTCCTTTATTTTAGTTATGCTTCCTTAGCTTGCTCGTAGAAGCAAAAGGATATTGCAGATGTGAACTACCTTGAGTTTCTGCCAACTTCAAATTACTAGACCTGAGCATGCTGATCACCAGGATATTTATCTCAAGGAGACTTCTTAGCATATTTGGCTGGCAGCATTAATATTGTTCCACAGAAAATTTAATCCACGTTGTCTCTCAGCCTTCCATTTATACTCTGCAGTGTGGAAATTAACGTAAATACTTGCTTGCTTGATACAAAATTGCCTGTTTGTGAGACAGTCTGTGCTTTTCCAGTCAATTCAGATATGATTTCCTCAATTGCAGGCATCTGTTATTCAGCTTATCTCAGTACCATCCTATATAAATGAATTGCTCTGTGCAAATGGATTTTGTCATTTTTTCACCAGATACTGCTTATCATGCTGCTTATCCAAATCAAGGGCTATGTCTCCTCACTGAGTTTTTGCACCTGCTTATACTGATAAAATGTAATGCATCAGGTCAATAATTTTATTTAGTTCTAGCACATATCTGATGGACATTACAGTCTTTGAAGTACTTCCCAGTAATCTCTCAGTTTTGTTTCAAGGTATTTCACTTTGACCAATTGTATTTAATCTTCTGTGTTTATTTTATGGATTGCTTGTCATATATAAAAATTGAGGAAATGTCATATCATAATAATTCTGGTAATGCACACCCTCCACTTGAATAGAGATTCAGCTAGTCAAAACCAGGGTGAGGAGTCATTGCCAGCAAATTTTTAGCATGTTTGGAAATCTGAGAAATGCCTCATTGGCTGGGCACTGGTGGGTCGGCTGTACTGGGCAGCAAGAGCAAGAAGAGGGCAGCCCAAGAGAAACAAGCACTAGAAACACATTATTGTCAAATTTAAAAGAATCAGTTCATACTGAAATGAGTTCCTAGGAAAGGAGAATGCCAACAGTAGGGATATCTGGCCTTAATGATCTAAAAATGTACCTTCTCTCCTCCAAAAAAAAGAAGTGGCAGTGATCTTGAGACTGTCTAAAGATCAAGACCAGCAAAAGAAAGAATGCAATGGAAATTTGATTGACTGAAACTGATGTCAGAAATAAGGTTTAAATAGTGGACAAAGCAATGATGGGTGCTCTATGCTGCTCCTTTCCCATACCCATCCCACCACCCCTGTCCAGAGTAGCTCCTGAGGATGGATACACCAGGAATTGTGGCTATAGGAACAACTATACCTTTACCTCCTAATTAAGGTTGTGAAAAGTTCATCAGGCTCAACAGAATCACACTTTTGCTGAAGTAAAGTTCTTCTAACACTCCTGGTCATAAAGAAAAATTTCAGAATATCATGTAAATATAAATAAAGTCATGGATACCTGCCTATGTTTGCAGAGAGCTGTGTTAATATTTGTGTGAGAAGCTCCCATAGGAAATATTTCATGTTGTTTTCCCACCTGCCACATTTCAAGTGCAATATGGATCTTTTACTAGGGACAGGAATATCCCTCTAGAAAAAGGAAAGGCAGAAAGATTTGTGTTAACACTAAACTCATTTTCTTCCCAAGAACTTAATTAAAGAGACAAGATTTCTTCAGGACTTAAACAAACAAAATATTCCTAAAATCAGTTTTTGAGGGATGTAGCTGTTAACATCCTTAATTACAGAGAGGAAAAACACAGACAGAAGTTTTCCCTAAACATTTTTATTGGTCTTCATTTTAGGCCCCTTGCATTTTTGGATGCTCAGGTCCATATTTTCTCTTTCTGTTCTCCTGTGCTCCTTCTTTTTCCAAAAGATATTGGCCTCCCCCAGCTGCAGCTAAGAAGAGTTGTGTCAATGCTCATTGCCACAGAAAACTAAAATTATATCAGGTAGAAGTTCATGTGTTAAAAGTTTCAGTGCAAGAAACTGGACTCTCAGCATCTTATTGAGGTCTTTGAGATTTGATTTCCTCTAGCTCAGCACTTCTGCACCAGAAATTCACAGTGATGCTTCCAGGTATCTATGTGAGTGCAAAAAAAAAATCTTTTATAGAAAAGGCCAAAGGCCAAAGAGCTGCATAAATGCTTTGAAAGTCAGGGCGTGCAGTGGTCAGTGGTTATGGGGACATCTACACTCTCTCAAACAGACAAGAGCCTACTTGGCTCATTCTCTGGCCTTTCCAGGCACGGATCACTCCGAGCTGGAATCCTGCAGCCACGGCCAGTGCTTTGATGAACCCTGGGCAGTGGGCCCTGCAGTGAGGACCACTCATTACAGTACAGTAATGAGCATTATAGTAATGGGATTATTTGGCTCCAGCTGCCCAGGCTGCAGCAGAGCCTCACTACATCCAGTTACAAACACTTCACAGACTTATCATAAACGTCATCTGTTGCCTTACTCTCTCAGAAATAAAGGAATATAATGGTACAGAAGTTTCATCTTCCTCCTCTCATGGCTGGTTTCACGCATTTTTGCTTCTTAAGAAATCATTTTTATGTCTTCTTTTCCTCTAAAAAATATTATTTTATTTTTTTCAAAGAAAGAAGCCACTCTACAAGGCAAAGAGTGCTGTGGAGAGAAGGTAGAGCAGCAGTTTAGGAAGTTTGGGAGTTTTCCATGTCACCATTTTTTTCCTGGCTGTGAGAGCAATGAAGTAATTGAGCTCCATGTGATTAATAAAATAGGCAATTTATGTAATGTCTGACTCTCTATATGCTATGATACATTAAAAATGGTAATTCACCTGATTTGTGCCAGGTACTGCTAAGATGAAGTGACAGCTTTCCTTCTTTTGAGCAGTTAAAAGAAGACCTTCAGTAAATAGTCTATTTAGTTCACTGGTTTTTAATTTCCTAAATAATCCAGACCCCACACATACAGCAGGCCCCACACATAACCTGCACTACATAGCAGGCAATATTTTCATGATTTTGTTTTTGCTGATTTGGTAAATTAGGAATGGAGTCTGTGTATTTTTGAAATAGCAGCAGGAATTAAAAGCTTTACAAGGGTTCTTGTGTCAGACTAAAAGACACAACAAAGCTTCTTTTCCTTCTAGACTTGTTTCAAAAATCATTTATGCTGTTACAAAGAGCCTGAAAGACAAGTGTGAGGTTAGTGGAGACCTGTGGCTGCTTATAGAAGTTGTCTACATGTGGACATAGGTGGTCTGCAGATGTTTTC
>VZTB01013653.1:1291934-1313291 GCA_013397245.1 Thryothorus ludovicianus | reverse complement strand
TTAATGATCTAAAAATGTACCTTCTCTCCTCCAAAAAAAAAGAAGTGGCAGTGATCTTGAGACTGTCTAAAGATCAAGACCAGCAAAAGAAAGAATGCAATGGAAATTTGATTGACTGAAACTGATGTCAGAAATAAGGTTTAAATAGTGGACAAAGCAATGATGGATGCTCTATGCTGCTCCTTTCCCATACCCATCCCACCACCCCTGTCCAGAGTAGCTCCTGAGGATGGATACACCAGGAATTGTGGCTATAGGAACAACTATACCTTTACCTCCTAATTAAGGTTGTGAAAAGTTCATCAGGCTCAACAGAATCACACTTTTGCTGAAGTAAAGTTCTTCTAACACTCCTGGTCATAAAGAAAAATTTCAGAATATGATGTAAATATAAAGTCATAGATACCTGCCTATGTTTGCAGAGAGCTCTGTTAATATTTGTGTGAGAAGCTCCCATAGGCAATATTTCATGTTGTTTTCCTACCTGCCACATTTCAAGTGCAATATGGATCTTTTACTAGGGACAGGAATATCTCTCTAGAAAAAGGAAAGGCAGAAAGATTCATGTTAACACTAAACTCATTTTCTTCCCAAGAACTTAATTAAAGAGACAAGATTTCTTCAGGACTTAAACAAACAAAATATTCCTAAAATCAGTTTTTGAGGGATGTAGCTGTTAACATCCTTAATTACAGAGAGGAAAAACACAGACAGAAGTTTTCCCTAAACATTTTTATTGGTCTTCATTTTAGGCCCCTTGCATTTTTGGATGCTCAGGTCCATATTTTCTCTTTCTGTTCTCCTGTGCTCCTTCTTTTTCCAAAAGATATTGGCCTCCCCCAGCTGCAGCTAAGAAGAGTTGTGTCAATGCTCATTGCCACAGAAAACTAAAATTATATCAGGTAGAAGTTCATGTGTTAAAAGTTTCAGTGCAAGAAACTGGACTCTCAGCATCTTATTGAGGTCTTTGAGATTTGATTTCCTCTAGCTCAGCACTTCTGCACCAGAAATTCACAGTGATGCTTCCAGGTATCTATGTGAGTGCAAAAAAAAAATCTTTTATAGAAAAGGCCAAAGGCCAAAGAGCTGCATAAATGCTTTGAAAGTCAGGGTGTGCAGTGGTGAGTGGTTATGGGGACATCTACACTCTCTCAAACAGACAAGAGCGTACTTGGCTCATTCTCTGGCCTTTCCAGGCACGGATCACTCCGAGCTGGAATCCTGCAGCCACGGCCAGTGCTTTGATGAACCCTGGGCAGTGGGCCCTGCAGTGAGGACCACTCATTACAGTACAGTAATGAGCATTATAGTAATGGGATTATTTGGCTCCAGCTGCCCAGGCTGCAGCAGAGCCTCACTACATCCAGTTACAAACACTTCACAGACTTATCATAAACGTCATCTGTTGCCTTACTCTCTCAGAAATAAAGGAATATAATGGTACCGAAGTTTCATCTTCCTCCTCTCATGGCTGGTTTCACGCATTTTTGCTTCTTAAGAAATCATTTTTATGTCTTCTTTTCCTCTAAAAAATATTATTTTATTTTTTTCAAAGAAAGAAGCCACTCTACAAGGCAAAGAGTGCTGTGGAGAGAAGGTAGAGCAGCAGTTTAGGAAGTTTGGGAGTTTTCCATGTCACCATTTTTTTCCTGGCTGTGAGAGCAATGAAGTAATTGAGCTCCATGTGATTAATAAAATAGGCAATTTATGTAATGTCTGACTCTCTATATGCTATGATACATTAAAAATGGTAATTCACCTGATTTGTGCCAGGTACTGCTAAGATGAAGTGACAGCTTTCCTTCTTTTGAGCAGTTAAAAGAAGGCTTTCAGTTAATAATCTATTTAGTTCACTGGTTTTTAATATCTTAAATTACCCAAACCCCACACATCTAGCAGGCCCCACACATAACCTGCACTACATAGCAGGCAATATTTTCATGATTTTGTTTTTGCTGATTTGGTAAATTAGGAATGGAGTCTGTGTATTTTTGAAATAGCAGCAGGAATTAAAAGCTTTACAAGGACTTTTGTGTCAGACTAAAAGACACAACAAAGCTTCTTTTCCTTCTAGACTTGTTTCAAAAATCATTTATGCTGTTACAAAGAGCCTGAAAGACAAGTGTGAGGTTAGTGGAGACCTGTGGCTGCTTATAGAAGTTGTCTACATGTGGACATAGGTGGTCTGCAGATGTTTTCATCCCTTTCTTGCTATCTCAGTCTTTTCTCCTTTTGAGAGAGAACTGGCAGATTCCCAAAAATACTATCCCATTTTTTAACAATTGAACTAATTTAACTTTTTGTCCTGACAGGACAAAAATCCTGGTGATATCTGGTAAAGTCATGGGGATAATACAGCTGACTATAGATGATTGTGTGGAAGAGTCTTAAGTCCAGAGGAAGTGAGAAGAGAAAAACAAGCTATCAGGAGATAATTACCAACTAAATGGAAATAATTAATGGAAATTGCTAGGAGAGAAAAGAAAGGAAAAATGTCAAAAAGAGAAGAAATGAAACATCTGATTTAATTTAGGGATGCTATAATGTTTTATACTGTTGCTCTAGAGAAGGACTGAGCTTGTTCTGAGCCCTGCAGGACTGGAGCATTTCCCTGCCACCTTGGGGTAGGTGAGCAGAAGGGCTGTGGGCACTCAGGGCTGCTGCCAGTGTGGGAAGGGATTTCACCTCCAGCCTCTGCCAGATCCAGAAATGAATAGGAAATATTCTCCAAAATGCAGGTCTGAAATGCATTGCTTGAAACAGGACTAGAAATACTCCATTTCCTACTCTGTTTGTGATTTAACCTACCTGTCTGCTGCTTCTAGGCTAATAGATAAATGGCAGGCAATACCCTCAGCCTAACGCTAATTCAAAATTAAACACTGTCCAGTCCATAGCTCTGCCAGAGAAATTTAACATGCATTTTGAAGGTGGAAGAGAACAAACTTCTTATGTTGATTAAAAACACATACAGGGATTTGTGTGTATGATGGGATCAGCAAACAAAATCCTACAGGAGTAAGAAAGTAAGCAGGGCATAATCAAACTATGCATGGTTTTGTCAGTGTTCAAGGAATATAGAAACAAATAATCAACATATTTGATTGTTCTTGTGCCAGTTCTCAATAGCTCCTTAATCCTCACCTTACTCGGGAAGAAAGGGATTTTTCAAGGAGGAAAGGGTCCAATTATTTTGCCAACTAGAAAATAAAGAGAACCTAAACACATTGAAACTAGAAAATGGATCACCTCCCGTGCATTCCAGCTGCATGTCCTTCTGGTGACAGAGATGGACCTTCCTGGGCATAACAGCCACATGCACAAAAGGTAGAGGAGATCTTAAGACCCAGATTCATAGAATACAGGTATTTCGTATCTTCATATTCAGTTAGTTGGTTTACAACTTTAAAAGAATTTTTGTCTCTCAAACAATGTAGTGGTAGTGGAGAAGGGTGAAGAACATAATTAATAACAAGTAGGATATGTAAAAATACAACTTCCCTGTGCCAGAGCAGCATTGAGTTTCCACCTGGTCCCTTTTGGGCTAAGCTGTTTGATCAGCTTCCCTCAGTCTCTGTGGATGTCCTTATACCACTTTAATTGAAGGACCCCTGTTCTCTTTTTATTTTTGCTCTATGAAAAATGCATTGGAGATGTCTTATAATGAACTTTGATATGGTGAAATGATAATAATGTCCTAATTATATATAAAAATGTAATTACACTTGCTACTATTATAGAAAAACTCCCTTTATAATGAAGTGTTATGTTAGAAAAAAAGATTTCATTATAGCTGGATTCCTTTACTTGTTAATTTGGCCTGTGATTCATCGCTTTAATATTAAAAAAAAATCTAAGCTACTTTTGATGTTTCTCATTTATGGTTCATTTCTCTGCTCTGGCACCTTAAGATGCCAAAAATTACAAACTTATTTAAGATGTACTTAAAAATGCACTAGTTCTTTAAAAGGAAAATCAGGGAAAAAAGGAATTAGGTTACTTCTTCTGGTGAGAATGTTTTAGAACATGGAACCAGGTTAAATACCAGGGCCATGTTCTCACTGACCAATTGCCTTTGCTATTAAAACTTTCTTTCTCAGTATAATATTAAAGGTACTATCAAATAGTGAAGATTGCTAAGGAAAGAAAGTATAGTATTAAAATAGATCATTTGGAAAGAGCATTTCATTGAAAGAAGCATCCAGTCACTTCTGAAAGTTGCAATCAAGTGCCAGTCCAGAGCAAAAGCTGAAAAACAAAAAAGGAAAAGGAAATGAAAGAGAGAGAATTAGATCTTAGGTCTAATATAACAGATTGATAATGAGCATCAATAGAGTATTTTCCCTCCTGTATCATGAAAAAAGTACTCCACTGTTTTTGTGTGCCACTAAGTTTCCCACTGCATTCCAAGGTAGTTTGCAATCAATTGGTTGGTGAAAAGCCAGAGGGGGAAGGTGTTGGTAAGGCAGTGATTTGCTAACGATTGAAAAAGAGAACAGTCATTCTCTAAAGTGGAAACAGCATTTCTCAAACCAAAACAACATGACTTTGAGGCGATGGATTTAACCAATTACACTAAACTACATAGCCACTGTAAGTAAAAATCTCCTAAGATTTTTTTAAATGTTTTAAACATAAAAGATTTTTTTAAAAACTGTACACCTTGACTTTTATCAGCTTTCCAAGTAAAGAGCTTTAGTTTCCTTTTGCATGGAAGACTCCTGGTCCTATCCATTTGCTGTTTCCTCCTCTCTGTGGAGGATGTTCCCCACCAGCCAGCAGCTCTCAGGGCTCCAGCCCTTGCTGCTGTGGGCAATGGTTCTGCCTTGTTACAGAAGCAGGAGGAAGAGATCCGTGCACTGAAAGCTGCTCTGTATGGGCACCTCATGGAAGATACTTCTCTTTGCTAAAGCCTTGCCTCATTTCTGTCTTTAGATCATTACAGCTGTAACATCACTGAAGATAAAATCAATTTATCTACAGCCAGCTAATGTATTCTGTATGATGCTCATACTGCACCACGCTTTCCACTCTTGCTCCCTTGACAGAAACCTGGGTGGAAATGGCTTCCTGCACTCTTTACATCCATATACTTCTGCTAGTCAGCTAATCAAGGCTGAAAGGCTCTGAAGGTCTGTTTCCTTGTGGGTGCAGTAGTGTCTGGCATGTTTTCCTCATGTTACACTCTTGCAAACTGCATAAGGTAAGACCCTCAGTTCTGTAAATGTTCTTACACAGAACGTCTAGGCACCAAGAATTTTAGTCCGCCTTGCTTCATTTTGCTTACTTGAATAAAGAAGAGAACCAAGAACTCTCACTGTTTAACAAAAATGGAAAAAAAAGTGAATTTGAATATAAATATTCTAATTTAGCTGAGATAGTAACTTTCTATCTATGTGGTTTTATCTGTATTGGTCAGGAATCAGGATAGAAGAGTAGGCAGCTCTTCAGAGCATCCTTTCAAAACACCCTCCCAGTGAGTTTTTACAGCAGAACTGCACAACACTCCTAGTGATTAATTTCTTCAGCAAGCAAATCAGATTCTCATCTTACTGTGCACTTCAGCTTATACAATTTAGTCCACAGAAATAACTTAAATGAGGCCCTAAACCAGGAAGGCTGAGAGAGGAAGGGACATGCCCAAGACCATAAGAACAAATCAGCAGTAGGATGAGGACACAAGCAGATTAGCAACAGGTTGAGCTGTACTTCCAGTTTCATAGTGGAACAGCTCATTCCTTTTTCATTTAAAAGCCCCTCAGCCTATTAGCCAACCTATTTGCAAAATCAGCCCAAGTATTTGCATGTCTGATAGCATAAATTCTGAGGATTTTTTTGGTTTTGGAGTTGGAGAATCCAGATAATTAAAGAAAATTGAGATCAAATTAAGGGGTGGCGCTGAATATATGCATTCCTAACTTACTGCATTTGGTAGCACTATTCTCTCTTCAGAGAGAAACAAAAGTAATAAAATCAGCAGGGATGTGAGGAAGGGCAGGGTAGAGACTTTTAAAATGGAACAACAGCTGTAGTTTGCAACAGGGCAGCAAGTGTTGCCAAGGAGATGCAATCTCATGCACTGCCACAATGCAGAATTCCCACCAATTTTTTCTCCTCTGTCAAAGGAGCACTCACATGAGTAACAGCACATGAAGAAAAATTGGTTTTGTAGAGGAAAACTAGTTACAATTTTAATCACAGAAGAAGTTTGAATTAATAAAAAGGCATATTTTACTCTGTTCCCTTTTGCGAAGAGTGTGTTGGGACTCCTCTGATGTTTTTGGTGGAGATTTTTGGAGCATTGTTTCTGATCATACTAAAGCAGTTGGAAAATGAATGCTTTACTTTCTGCTTGGTTAAAAACAAAGGGAAACATTATAAGAAATGCTTAGTTCAGACTTAATTATGGCGCAGCCTATGTAATTTCTGATTCCAAACAGATACTCAGGGTTTGACAACTTTGTTTCCTTGCAGCATCTACCCCAATATATTTTCTGGTGGCTGCACTGGTGGGGCCCTGGCAGGGCCCCAGAGCTCAGTGGCCATTTGAACTCCTTTCCTGCCAGCACTTCTCTGGCATTCAGAGATGCTAATGTTGACGTACCAGGCGAGCATTTTCTCCTGTTAGCAAAGCCTCGCAAAGCAGAGCAATCACAGCCATTTTTGACAGAAAGCACACCTTTGAAGGCTTTAAGATCCTTGCAGCCTTTAAAAATTTCATTCTAAGCTAGCCAGTTGCAAGATATTTCAAAACTTTAAGCTTCCCATGATCAAAGGCACTCGTGAATCACACTATTATGTTCTCCTCCTTAAATCCTGTCTGCTTGGCAGTGTTGGTGAGGAATTCGGCAATTTATCGCTCCTACTTGTGAAGCATATTGAAACATGCAAACTGCATGCACAGAGCTCCTCCACAGTGTCACATATTCTGTTGACATCTCAGGATGTGACAACACATAGCAATATTTTGAGAAAACCAGATTGCTGTTTATCCCACCGCTTAATTTAGAAAGTGGAAAAGTGATCAATGTTTAGTAATACCATTGTAGGCAAGAAAAACATGTAGGTGCCACTTTGTAGTCATAAATCCTGAAAGTAACATCAATTTGAAAATAAAATTTGGGATGAAATTTTCAGTCTCTGACTTTAAAATTTCTAGCCACTTTTTCCTTTGCTTTCCTGTCTGCAAAGGCAGGATAAATGCAGACAGCTCTGAGCAGGTACCAGGTGGTTCACCATAAATGATGAGCCATACAGCTCCTCACCTGTGCTTTATCCATCTGGATTTATTAGCATAAAGTAAAAACATTCATTTCTAAACTACTTTATCTCTCTGTTTGAACAACATAGCTGAATATCACTAAATGTTCACATTTTCCTTGGGACCTACATGATTACTTATCCTTGCCATTATGACAAACACAACTTGTCTTCTTGCGAGGACAGGAGAAAGAGTTTGGGATAAAAATTCGGTATATTGCAGCCTACTAATGGGCTTTAATTCTGCTGGCTCAAGTTTGAGGAAAAGAACAGGAAGGCAACAGCTGTTCCTGCAAAGAAAATGAGCTCTGAGAAAGATACCAGCTAGCTTCCTTTCTTACGTGGGTCTGTTACCAAGTGTCACCTGGTTGTATTCTCTGATCTTTGCTATTAAATACTTGGTTTTCTCAATTTAAAATAAAGTCTTTTTTTTAAAAAAATCAAATTACAAAGTATTAGCACCTGTGGCCACGTCCAAAAGATTTGAATCCGACTCCCCATATTCTGCATGCAAAATGAACATACAAGCAAATATAAAAGAATTAGCATTCTCATCTGCCAGTATTCAAGTTTTGCAGATACCTACATAATACAAATACACATCTGGTTCTGGTTTTACATATATCTGTTCATGAGAAGTATTGATATTTTTTAATCTTTATCTTATCTGAAGTCACAAGGAATATGCACCATTTTTAGAAGTACCAGTAACCTCCACTTAGCAAAATTGAGAGACATTTATGACTGGCATTTCAAGTTTATCTCAGAACTAGCAAGCAGGATAAAGAGATTTTTAAGCTGCAGAAGAAATTATACTCTCTAGCAAAAATGTCTGACCAGACAACCGATCTATTGTAAAGCAGGTTTTTGTCTAAACAACAAAAAATATCTTCATTAAAAGCTCACATTGCTTCTCCTTCACATACAGAGAGCAGAAGTTTTGTGTAACAGAAACAATTGCATTTTTGGAGCAGAAGGAAGGCTAATATTTGCATCACTGTAGCAATGGTAGCTGCATAAGGGAGCCCAGATAATTTTCTAAGTTCCAGCAAATATGAACTTTATGCATAGAGCTGACCAAAAAATTGGGAAATCACACAAACACTCCTGGCTCTTCAACTAAAGCTTTGTGCTCAGTGCTGGGAAGTCACAAGGCATTGTCACTGACTTGTGCACACAGAGGAAGCACTCCATAGCAGCACTAGTGAATTTGATGCAACGTTAAGTTCCTCCTAGATAATCACTTGCTTTATGAAATAGCCTACCATATCTCACCTGGAATTATTAAAACTGTTCATGAAGTGTAGCTTAGTTAGCTTGGCTAAGTGCAGTAAAATATCCAGAGAAGTTTGCAGAGAAGTCAGGTAGTTAAGGGGTAACTCTCTGACAGCTGGGAAAATCATGCAAATAAGAAATATAATTTCGAAATTAAAAATAAAAACAAATTATACATTTGGAGGAGAAACACATCTTGACTCAAAACCAGGGAATGAATGGGAAGGTTCTTTTAATGTTGCATCTGGAAGAGAAGAACAGTTCCAATCACCAGAATATGTACTACAAACACAGGAGCTCATAAACTGCAGTGCTGCAGCAGGACAAACAACTGTTGATGGCAAATCAAGACGCCCACAAAATCTGCATAGAAGCTTTGCTGACTTTTGAGTGGTTAGTAATTTTTAACAGGTTATTCAATTTCAAATATATCAATTGAAGAGTCTTTTAAAAATGCTGCTTTCACTTCCATGATAAAGGTAGGAATTGTAGAGGGTCTCAAACACATACCAATACATTTTATTGACTGAGAATCTCTGTTGTGAGTAATCTCTTGTAGATTTTCCTTGTTGCAAATAAAACTATCCATACACCATTAACAAACTGGAATGTCAATTATTCTTAGACACAGAAACGTCACAAAAGGCACACATTCTGCCCCACGAGCGTACAAGCTGCAGACTGAGTCTTTACACAGCAAGCAGCAATATTTAGCCAAAGCACTGATCCTGCCATTTAAAAAATTCTCTTGATTTTGTGTACTGCCAAAAACTTATTCAGAATTATGGCAGCTTGAGTCCCAGTCTTCGGGGAATATCTGCAAGACATTTCAGTGTCTGATTCTTCAAGTAGCTCATTAGGGTGATGAAAAGCCACATGATGAAGGGGCAGTGCCATGCATGAAGAGCTAGGGGTTCCTGTTGTCTTGAATTATTAACGAGTCAATATTTAGTGGACTGTTGCTGCCTGCCTGCCTACAGCAGGTGGTACCCCACTGCCTTTCACTTGGAAAGCATCTGCTTGCTCTGAGCCTCCCCAGAGCTTGCTACAGTCATTTGTTCGATTTAAGACAGACACTGTCATTATTCTGTGCAGCACTTCACAGAAATATTTCCTACTAAATGCTTGAACCATCTGAGCAGCACAAGGCAGGCTGCAGGCTTCATTAATAATGCATCTCTGCTTATCAATAGATTTAGACAACTGGTATTTAGAAGCTTCTTCAGAAGGAGTGGATTTTTTTCACACCAGTTAGCTTCATTCTGTCAGTTCCTTGATGTAGACATTACATCCAACTGAGTTCTGAAAGGCAGAGGTGCTAAAATTGTATTTGAGCTGCTCCCTTGCTTTGGAGAACCATTTGACTGATGTAACTCTTCAGATCAACTCCTCTGTCATTTTATTCTTTGCTGGTTTCAGGGTTTGGGGGGAGGGGTGGAGGCCAAGGTTACATTTACATTAAAATTGAAATTTACCTTTATCTTACTTGAAATACATGGTAACATTGGCTTCACATTCTCTAGGTTCCACTAGAGCTTCTCTGGACTCAGGTCACAAATGAGGGGGGAAGATCCAGTACTAGATACATTATGATTTGCAGAGGAGTGTCAAGTACGTTTGGCAAAGCATTCAGGATGCTAAACACAGATTAAAAACCATTGAAGGGCTGCTGGGATCACAAGCAGTGTGACAAAAGTACTTAATTTAGGAAAAGGAAGGAATTTAATACAGAGACGGGGAAAATAAAGATACAACTCTATTTTGGAAAAAGAAAATTGAAAAGAAAGCATCTTTGAATAGCTGTGTCATGATTATAGAGAAGAAGTGGTCAGATCCATTTTGATACTCCTACTAACCCTTCCTTCTGGATCAGGTTTCCCTTCCATCATCCCCTTGCTGAAGCCCACAGCCTTGAAACAGATTTCAGCAGTTTTCTTGTTTGCTGGACTGGCTCTATTTGATATCCAAAAAATGGTTTTAGTTTGTTTTCACTTTTTATGAAGCATTCAAACAAATGGTTAGAAAACCTAATACGCACAGATCTCACAGACATCATCATCTTTATTTATTGTTTACAGAAAATTCTTTCAGCTTTGTTGCCTCCAACCCTGCAAGTGGAAATCTGCTGTTTCCTGCAGTTGCTGCCTATTTGTCTCTAGAGATGCTCATTTGTAGCTGATGTGCACCATCCACTCAGCAAGTTCACATTTTTTGGTAGCCCTGGAATGCTCCAGTGCTTTCACATCCCCCTTGTCTCTGACTTGCATGAGGAAATCAGTCTATACAGCTTGCTTGATCTTTCTTTCTTTCTCTCTTTCCCTATTTGATTGACATAATTCCCTGATTCTTAAGGACGGGAAATTTTCCAAGTTTTTTTTTTTTTTTCATGAATTACAGGAATTAATTGAGAGAAATCAGCAGAAAGTATGAAAATATTGAGGTTTAATAGCAATGGACAAAATTTGCTATCAGGCTAATTGCAGATTGCTTTTACTACAGATTGTTTTCAATGTAGAATTGCTGGCTGCTGCTCCAAGGACAGAATTAAGATATGGACAATAAAATCAGAGTTCAAAAAAATAAATAGTTTGTTCTGAGAATTGTACGCAACTGTAAGAGAAATTATTTTGATCACAACTCTTCTAACTCCTTTGAATTACACAGTGGGTGAGGCTTTTCATAATGACACTTATCACAGGGGATTGAACTGAAAGGACCTTTTTGGAAGTAGTTTGCATCCTACCCCTGTCCACTGCAACTAGGTCACACATGATTTCTCCAAAGATGTAAGAGCATATTTCAGAAGGATGACTTTAGGATCAAAAGGCAGTTCAATCTCTTTGCTTTTAATTCCACAGCCTAGCTAAGAGGTGCCAGTGGTAACTAATTCACAGCTCTGTCCACCAGCAACTATTTAACTGTTTTTAAAAACTGCTTATTAAATTAGGAATGATTTCTTACGGCAAAGATACTGTAAGGTACAGAGAGACAATGTATTAATCATGGTTTTTGTGTTTTCTCTTCTAAAGGATACATTCCCTGATGCCGTCATTAGGAACCTACAAGGAAAATAGGGAGGGACTATTCACAGGAGTGACAGGACAAGGGGCATGGGCTTCACTGAAAGGGAGTAGGTTTAGATTAAATATAGGAAGAGATTCTGTACTGTGAGGGTGGTGAGGCACTGAAACAGGCTGCCCACAGAAACTGTGGATGCCCAGCTCTGGAAGTGTTCAAACCCAGGCTGGATGGAGCTCTGATCAAGTGAAAGATGTCCCTGGCCATGGCAGGGGGAGTGGAACTGGATGATTGCTAAGGTCTGCTCCAACCCAAACCATTCTGTGATTTGCTGATATCCCTTTAATAGGGTAAAAATTCATCTGCCATGAATAAAGTTAATTAATTAACAAATATTTCTTCCCCATTTATATACAATCTTGGTCTATAACTTCACATCTTCAGTGGCAAGAAAAGTGCAGTAGATGAAAAAAATGTGCAAAAGCAGTGAAGGAGCAAAGAGGGAAAAGCATCAGCTCTTCCTGAATCTGAAGCAGTAGAGCAGCACTGAGCTTCGTACTTTGGCTTGGAGATGGACATCATCTAATTCAGCCTGTTCTTCACCAGACAGTATGATTCCTCTGTACCACCACAGGAAATTAATTCACCCTCAAACTAATCTGATTTTTTGACTGTCATCCAATCAGAAATTAGGAAAAAAGAAAGAGAGAAATAAAAAAAGGAAGCCACTGAAACTGGTTTAATAATTTTTAAAGAGATTTTAAATGATACTCACTTTATCAAGCTGATGAAAATGACAGTAGTGTCAGAGGGTAACAGGTTGCTAATAAATACAATAGTTTAGGAAAGTGCTATTCTTGTCATGGAAAAATATATTCTGAGAAAAATAATACCACTGTAATTCATTTTTGAAAGCTACAGAGACATCTTAGATGAGGAATGCAGTTATTAAAGGCAAAAGTACACAATATGTTGTAATGAAATGGTTGTGCTACACATTTCATTAAACGTTTTGTGAGGCACCTGGGAAATTCCAGCTCTCCCCCCTCAGAAGGAAATGTTTGACGTGGCTGGATCGTTAGAGGAAGCACACAGAGCTAGGCTGAAACAAAAAACACACTGCCTGCAAGCAAAGCTGAATGCGAGCAACGATTAACCAAGGGGCTACAGGAATCTGCACTTATTCTTCCAGTGCAAAAATTACGATTGCAGGATTCGTTGAGAAAGACCTGAACACTCCCAGCGTTCAAAAAGGAGTCGATGTGAGCAAAGCTGAAGTTCCTTGTGAGCGACAGCGCTGGGGAAGAGCCGACAGACTGAGCTGTGCACGTGTCCATTGGAAGAAAACACGCTTGTCATATGAGAGGCTGAGAGGCTTAAAAATTCAGAGAGCACAGTAGGGAGTCTTCCAGGAAGATTCAAAGGACTGATATGTTTTGAATGTGTTGAGTGTTTGATTTACAATATTTAAGGGTAGAAAATAAAGGGGAAAAAATCCAGTTGAATTTTATGTGGATCTCAGAGAAACGGGAGCTCAGGAAGGGCAGATGTGCTGGAATAACTATGATATTGGCATGAGAATTTCAGAAACTCGTCCTTATCGTAAAAAAACAACCCC
The DNA here is from genome assembly GCA_013397245.1 of Thryothorus ludovicianus. Taxonomy (NCBI): domain Eukaryota; kingdom Metazoa; phylum Chordata; class Aves; order Passeriformes; family Certhiidae; genus Thryothorus; species Thryothorus ludovicianus. Next base: position 1,300,120 of record VZTB01013653.1, on the reverse strand, counting down.
CCAAAACACCCAAACAAAACAAAGAAAAGCAAACCCCTAATCCTGTACTTTAACGTTACGAGCAGCATTGCTGAAATGACGCTGTTTACAAAGCATCTTTTGTAGTTCTAGTTCACTTTAATCCACTGTTCTTTCAGACATGCAGCAAAGAGCACATTCAGACAAGAACCAGGGCAGAAGAAACTGTGCTTATACTGCAGAAGCCAAGGACTTGTTGAAGTGCTGGTCCTTTTTCTTAAGAGTATTTACAATCATGCTGGAAACTTGAGGACACACCCAGCTGAGTGAACAAGAAAGAGATGAAGATATTGTTGCACAATGTTATAGAAATAATACGCAATATCAATAGTGGTAGCTTCTCTTTTTGCTCATGGTTTATCAAAGCTTGCAGTCTACTAATCTGTTTTCCCTTAACTAGGATTTACAATATCATTTGAAAACTCTTAGGAGAAAATAGAGGGTAAAATCTTAAATTAATACTTTCAGTGGCAAAGCTTATATTAGTGACTTAAAAGTAATGGCAATAATAATTAATTCTGCCCATACCCATTCATTCTAAGAGAACCCCTCTGGATACGAAGTCAGAGTGTGCCACCTGGCACACGTGTAAAACAGTATTTCAGTCTCAAATTCTCTCCCTGAAACACCAAGGCCACATGCAAGCCCTGTGCAGCCTAACTCTCTGATGCCAGAGGGCTTGTGTCAAGGTTTGGTTATTGATACTCTAGCAAATAAAACAAACCTACTGAAGGAGTTCTTCCAAAATATTTGGTGGTGCAGATTTTGGCAAAGGAAGAAAGCATGAGCAAGTTTTGGGACAACAGTCCCTTTTTTAGCATTTCTCAATATTGAAGAATGTGCTCTCAGGTGTGTGAGGTGTAGTTTAAAGCCACCAACACATCTCTCTATTCACTGTTAGCACACTCCTTGGAAAAGACATAGCATGAGAATTTTTTCTCCTCGTTCAATTTTTGTTTGCAAAGCTGAAGAGTTCTGCAGGGAACTGAAATGAATAGTAAAGTCTGGTTTAAAACAGCTTTTGGCCATTCTTATTTCAATTCTGTATCTTCTAACCTCCAGGGCATAAATCTTCCTCTTAATCAATCCCCTTTTGCATTCCTTCTGGGTTCCCTTCTTACTTTTAACACACAGCTTAGGATGACTCTCATTCCAGGGAGATCTGTACTGCTTCCTAATAGTATCATCTTTGTTGCTCCAAAAACTTTTTTTGACTCAGATTTAATGTATTCTTCCTCCTCATTTAAATATGTAAGTTTCCCAGCACTCACTAAATAGTCTTAGCATTTCAGTTTGCCTTTCTAAGGCAAAGAACTGTGGATTTATCTTTCACATTTCTCGGAGAAAGATTTGGACAAAATGGAACCTGCTCTTAGTATAGTTTTTATGTCCAGACCCTTTAGGTCTTGCTGTTCAGTGAAACTATGCATAACACATGATTACTTTTTGCTAGTTTACTGATAATTTGGTAAAAAAAAACCCAAACTGCCTTAGTTTAATTCAGAGAACATCCAAGACCTGAATTTATTGGAAAATAAATTTGGTAAAAGAAGTTATGTCATTCATAAGTCTGGTTTTTCAATGGACAGTTTTTGTACTTTGGGTAAGTTCAAGACTTCCATGATCACACAAATTCCACTACTTACTTCCTGCCCTTAATCCTCACCCCACCTGACAAAATAAATATTATCCAGTTCCAAAGTTTGGATATTTCTCAACATGCTTGTTCCTGGTGGGCCCATTTTTCATTTCACTATCAGACAATTGCACGATATTCCCACTGGCCTCTGTCTGTTTGCATTTCACTTTAGGAAACTGAGATCAGAGAGAAAAAAAGCAGAGCACCAAGGACACAGGGAGAATACATTATTCTTTTCAGTTTGTCCAGAAGTTTTAAGTGCCCTGACAGCAACTAAAAGCAGTTAATACAAATATACTGCCTGCTGGTACAGTACATTCAGAAAGTAAAATCTCACCCAACATAGCATCAACTGCATTGCTCCCACATCTGTCCCTAACCTTCTGCTATTCTCAAGAGAGATATCCTTCTCAGGAGTATCTTTCAACAGGATTAAAAAATAATGCAAATTAATTTCATGCTTAAGAGTTGAGTATTAGATGCAACGGTAACAGGAAATTAATGCAGCTTCAAACTAAGCAACAGTAGCATCTTTTCTCTTAATGTTTTAAGCAAAATGCCAACATTTTTACTAGGTAAAGTTTCTTTTTGTGTAAAATTCACATTTTGAACCGCTCAGACAAAATATGTCTGCAGTTGCATGAAACCTGAAAGCTCTCTGTGGTATTTCCATCTTCATTTCTCTTGTTCTAAAAGCATTTTCCCTGACATCCCTTACTGCTGGTGCCACCAAACACTCGCAGGCAAGAGGGCACAGTCTGGGCCTCCTTATGTCGAGATGTGAAAAATCAATTGAATCCCCATCAGATGGAATCACTGGTGCAGAAAGTGACTAAACACCGAAAGTTATTCTGTGATCCCAAAGTCTTGAAAGAGGATACCGCAAACACAGTCTACAAGCTGAAATATTGGTGATTATATTTATAATAATTCTCTGCATGGTTCTGTTATTCTGGGCCTCTGTCCTTCTACAGGTATGCTCATGACTCAATTAATTTTCTCTCCAAATATTTCAATTCGTATAACATATATATAATATGATATATGTTATGACACACACTGCTATATCACATCACATCATGATAATGAAACATATAGAATATTTCCATCCCATTACCATTATGCATTAAAAACAGGGTAGACTGACAGCAGAGTCTGCATACTGTGATGGGAAACATGATTTTTATTTCTGTTTCAAATTTGGGTGATTCTAGGCCCTATGTCCTTATTTTACTAAATAAAATCTAATTACTACATGCTGCATATGGTATCTATAATATATAATTTAGCCCTGGATATAAATAAATCAGACCTGACTCTTCTTCTTCTTCTTAATATTTTTTTTCTCCCTGTCATTTTCTATATTTTCTGCTGATTTCCCTGCATCTTCTCTAGCCAGTTCTTTGTTTCTCTCTTAAATTTCACATACTGCTTTATATATCTGCACCAGCTTCCAGCTGAGCTGCAGGAAGGATTTTTTTTAGTGCAATCTCTGTTTGTGTCTGTCCTATTACTCAGGATGATAATTTACACTTAAAAACTTCTAGCACAAATATAAAGAAGTTGTATTATCTATTCCCTAAAGAATGCTAATCATAATCCTTTAAATAATGCTAATAATCCACATATTTAGAAAAACCTAAGTATTTTATGGTTGAGAATAGGAATAGATATCAAAAGATACACGTTGTTGTCTTGACTTTTGCAGAGTCTTGTGGTCTCAAGGAAATGATCTGATTTTGTTTTCTAGCTTGGTTTACTTGTCAAAATACATGAATAATATTGGCCTTCTTGATTGGGTAATGCTTGATTCAGGTAATGCTTATAAAGGCTTTGAAAACACAGACTTTGCCTGGCTAAAGAGGTGCAAGTTACTATTAGCTGTCAATAATGTTTTATAGAAAACACCCATGACTGAACACTCATCAAACTGGTAAAGAAAGAAAGAAAAATAAAGAAAAACAAATAAAAAGGGGAAGGCTACAGCTTTGGAACAGCAAAAAGCAAAGCCCAAGTGTGATGCAAAGAAACAAACTTTTGCATGAAGTCTTCACAATCTGCACAGCTACTCCTCACCTGAAATGTGAAACCAGTATATACACACAGAGACTGCTCCAAATGAAACTCTCCAGCTTTATGTATAAACTCCGTGCTTCAGGCACACTGATGCTAATGCCATGAGGTCAATTAACTTTGATCTGTGATGACAAGAGCACTAACTCCCTAATTTAGTGGAAAAAAATAAACTTTGAGCAGCCCTGAATCCTCCCCGAGCTCCGGGGTGCGTGCTCCCGATCAGAGCTGTAACCGAGCACACTCTAGCGGCCCCGGGCACGCCGCGCTCACACGAGCAGCACCAACAGCTCCGCACACCCCTCTGGGCAAGGGGACACACGGCCTCGGCTCTGGGCAGCTCTCCCAGAGCTTCAGAACCCCCGGACTAAAGACAAATGTGTGCGATTTCTACTCTCCGTAGCTCGCTTCTCATTGAAACTGTGGAATGCTTTAGAAGGTGGCTGGGGTAATTGATGGGGAAAAAAAGCACGTCACTAGATTAACCAGTTTGAGATCATAATTTATCTCTAATGGCCTTTCTTTGACAAGAAGAAAACAAAAGAAAATTAAAGCTGATAGGGCTGTTCTAGTAATGTCAAAAGTTGGCATTCTTTATCACTCTTTAACTTAAAAGCAGTCCTTGTCAGAATAATGATAAAGGCATCATAGAAATTTTGCTTTTCATCTGTCTGACATATAAATCAATGATCCAGAAAACAAATCATTATATATGTATTTTTTTTTAAAAAAGTGAATATAAAACAAGCTCGCTTGTCTACATTCTTTATTCATCTCTGACAGAGTCAGTTATACCATTTCTCTGAGCACTCACTCACGGCTGAAGCTGCTCCCCCCTCCCAGTTATAACACTGACCCTGTTTAGAGAGCACATCTCAAACACAGGCTCCAGAATCAGTAGCCTTTTCCAGGGTGTGAGCTGACATAATGGGCAGCTTTGCTTCCTCTGGGGAGCAAGCACTCTCTTTATCACCAGGACAAATGACCTGGAGGAGAGGTATCCAAGGCCAGCCACTCTATTTCCTTATAAATGCCAGATCAGATCATAACACATTACTGTGACTCACTGTATTAATGACCAGGCACTTCCATTTGCAGGGAAAGCATGAGGGTGCATCCAGATGAATCCAAGCTCTGGCTACTTCAGGGTACACTTTCCAAGCAGAAACGCCACTTTTATAACTTCCCTTTCCCTTCCAGCACACATTTTTGAAATTCATAGGTACAAACAGACCAAACCATTGCCAAAGGAACAACAACCAAACAAATATTATCAATAAAAAAGGTTTACCTTACAGCACTGCTGACCTGCTAGAAGCAGAATGAGTGGTGTGTCTTTCACATCAGGGAAGGGTGACTTTTAGCTTTCAAGGGGCTCCTCCAGGATCTTTCACCTTGGATTTTTCTTTACTTTTTTATTTTCTGAGTGCACATCCTCATTCCCCATAGTAGGCAAATTCCAGCAAACTGTATATCCTTTCATAGAAGTACAAGACTCCACCATGTCCCTCCATAATGTGAAAGTTGAGAAGAATTAACTGAGCCTAAAAAACAAAATAAACAAAACAAAATTATTTTTCAGGCTTTAATTAATAAAAAAACTGAAGTAGAACTGTTACATATTTTAGAGGAACAAAAAACCCCACACGCTACTATGGGAACAGTTAAAGATAATATAAGAAAGAAAAGAAGTAGAGAAGGAAAATAAAGTTTAGGTGACAAAACAGGAGTTAGACAAGACAGAATCAAAAGCACAGGATTAGAAACAACAGAAGGAGGGAAAGTGTACAGTAAAAAAAAAAGAAATACTAGAAATAAAAATATTTACATTGATGCATCTGTTAAGTTTAACATAAGTCTGGAGGAAAAAAGGAAAATGTTAAACACTCAGAGTGAATCAAAAATCTTCCTGAAGGAAAAAACCCAACAAACCAACTAACCAACCAACAAAAAAAAAACCCCCAAACAAACCTGAGGAAATGTAGGAAATTAGAACGAAAGTGCATAGAGGGAAGGAAAAATAAAGGCTCAATAAAATAAAGGATTTAAAATAAGGACATAGATCTTCACACTGTTGCCCAATTCAGTTGCCCTGCAGTCACAGGGAGCCGTATTATCGAATTCAAGATCAGAATTGCCCACCAAATATTCAGCTTATGTCAGGCCATGAACCACAAAACAAATATTTAAGTAAAGAAAATGCTTACTGCATCAAAATACGGTGTCTGAGACAGAGAGCAAAGCAGAATGTATCATAGGGCCCCAAAAAAGAGGAATGTTTTACAGGAAAGTTAGGAAAACATTTATTCCTGCCACCTTTACCCATACTGACCTGCCATCCAAAGATATATTAAAGCAAAGGATACTGGAGACTTCAATTCAAGCTGCTTTGATAACACAACCCTTAGGATGCATCATTTCTCTCAGTGAAGGTATTCACAAAATTATATGTATGCCCCAGTGTATTCAAACACATCCTTAGAGGTAGGAAATGTATTTTCAAATTAGGAGCATAAGTGTGAATGCTCATTTCTGTTCAGATGGACTATATTTCCTTCCAGGTCTGAGAAATCTTTGAGCTCTTACTCCTACGCTGTTTTCAGAAACTTGACTGAACAATTCTAAAAGCAGTGTCCAAACTGAAGTAGTTATTGCAATGAAAATCTGCTGGCAATGGGCCATGCAGTGTCTGTCTCCTTCCTCTGCCAAGGACAGCAGCTCCCTGCTTACTGTGCTTTTAGCTGTTTATCCTCTAAACTAAACTCAAAGCTGGCAGCACTTGGATGTCTGTGTCAGTAGGGTTAAGAAGTATGAGTTTTATACACAGAGATGCACTCAGACATATACATAAATATATATAGGCTTCTTGGTTCCACAAAGAAAACTTGGGTTTAGGCAAAAATATGTTTTCTTTTCTATACACTACTAAGCATGTGCCTGGTTATGAGCAACACAATTACTCTTCCCCAGAGCCATCAGGAAATGGATTCAGTAACAATGTCTGAAGAGTACAGAATATAGATCAGTGCTTGTTAAGTTTATATTTGATACGAGTGTCATGTTAGAGAAAATGCAGGAACATAAACTCTCCAGACAGGAGATTGCCATTATTAGCTTTTCCCCAAGCAACTCCCTGACACCTGTTTTCAGTTCATTCAATCACATTAGAGAGTAAGAGAGAAACACACAGGTCAGAGTAGAAGAAATATCTACAGGTTGGATCCTTCATCCCTGAAAAACCCCAAATAACTTACTCTTACTCCCCTTACCTTTGGTAAACTACCAGGTTTTGTCTTTCCACATTTCTACATCTATTGTTCTTTCCTTCTATATAATGATTATTATTTCTCATCGTACAGCAACATGCTACATTTGCTTGAGCGTGATTCTGTCATTTATATGGATAATGATATTTTGCAGTAATTTCTTAGCTTAAAATTTTTATTACAAAACTTTAAATATGATCTTTAAAGAGGCAAGTGCCAGGCAATACCTGGTTTTAACTTCAGAAACATTCATGTTGATAGCATTTACTAGAAATATAATAATTAGCTAAATTTAAAAAAATATAGTAGTTAAACCAAGATTTTTGTGCAAGCAAAAACCAAAATGACTAAGTTTGTTATATTTGAAATATCTACTAGTCATGCCAGTCTTTTTTTTTAAAAAAAGTCCTTTTGGAAGGGATATTTATGCAGTCACTGTGATAAATAGGTAGGTGGTGGAATTTCTAATCCTAGGGACGATTTGCTGATGCAAACTGAGTACAAATGGGTTGCAATCACATTTTTCCTCCTGGTTCTGTAGATATTTGGAACATGCAGAAACTTCATACTGGCAATTTGCACATGTAAGGCTGCACACACACACACACACACACATTGCCCAGAGTGAATCGTGGCAGAAAATTAGACTTTCAAAGTTTCCTTTCCAGCAGTACCTGACAGTGCCCTGCATTACATAGGCTGGAGACCCACGATACTCAGCTGTATGTAAAAAAGACAGTTTCTCAACTAATGAAACCATCCATCTTTTGTTCAGCCTGCAGGACGACATAAAGGTGATCCTTTGAATTAAACTTACATAAAGCAGGAGTCACGGTGGCTAAGCTGAGTGAGGCTAAGCATCCACATGAACCTATAGAAATGAATGTTTCATAGCTGTGGACAAAGATAATGGCATGCAAGAAACGCTGTTCAGGAAAACGATGTAGCCTTTCATCCTTAATAACCAAATAAAAAATGGGAAGTCAGTACTTGGGAGCTACTCCAGCAAGCAGATCTCCAGGAAACAAGGTTCCCCACAGACTCTTCCTTGATCTTAAAGCTTAACGTGAAACATTTATATGCACGTAGCACCTGGCCACAAGACGTGGGAAGGCACTTTTATCACACTGGCTGTATTTCTTCCTTAAATAATAGATTTCCTCTTCTCTTTTTTTTTTTTTTTTTTTTTC
>VZTB01013653.1:1270834-1291913 GCA_013397245.1 Thryothorus ludovicianus | reverse complement strand
TTTTTTTTCTTTTTTCCCTCTTCTGGAAATGGAATACATCCTCAATAATGTTTCTGTATCTTTTTTTTTCCTTTAAACATTTTAAGAACCAGGCAATATTGAAAAAACCCCACACAATGTTAAAAACTATTAATATCCCTCAAATTGTCTGGAGCTGAAATAAATAAAGCATTATTTAAATTAAGAAATTTGTTTTGTTTTGTTTTTGGGGTATTTTTTAATATGTTAATTGAATGCTGATCTCCCACCTGCATTTTTCTGACATCCAAGCACATGGATAAACTGTGTACAGACTGAGTCCAACTGCAACTACACAAAAGTCAGTTCAATTATACACAGTATTTTCCCAAAGGCACTCCAGAGGAGTTAAGAACAGCAGTCTGTGAATCTTAAATTGCTGCTCCAAACCTAGTGCCAGCTTGCAATGATTGACTCACTTGCCTCTTAAGCAGGAGCTAACATATCAAACCTGTAAAACACATTTATTATATGTGCCTCTACACAATGCAGCCACATCTTTGTCTTCAAACTCCTCTCATTTTTATCTACATCTCTCATGCAGCATGCAAGCAGTTTTGGGTGCAAACCTCTACACTAACAACATAAAGCAGCCTCAGTGCTTCCACTGAAGCAAAAAGGAAAGCACATCTGGAATTAAAGCTTCTTTGCCTCTGATTGTATGAAAAATGCAAGATTTTCTCAACAAGTAGGAAAACCAAACTCTGTTATCCATTAAAACCAATGTCTGTTAAGAGCAAAGGCAGAGAAAATAAAGCCATTTTTGTTTGTGCAAAACAACTCTTCAATTTTTTCTCAAACAAAAAGGTTTCATTTTACTTCAGCTTTGTCCATGTCCTGCATTTTGACTGAGAGCAAACCAGAAAAAAACCCAAACTAAACCAAAAACTCTACAAAAAGAACTCAAAATCAAGAATACTCCAATGCAACAATTAGGGCATTTGGTCATTTGAGTTCCTGCTAGTGACCCCATTGCTACTGTAACACAAAGTCATTTTTCCATGGTTTAAATGTGAGAGAAAATACATATTGAGAAAAATTGTAAAAATTTTTACCCTGATTACTTCTGTGGTCTGGGACATGCAGAGTTTTGACAAGAAATTTTAGCCTTAAATAGCCCCTTGTAACTGCATCTCAACTTTTGTCACTTTTTCAGTATTCCCAGGGACTTAAAAAAAAAAAAAGATTAAAGAGATCACAACTATAGGAGGAAAATAGCTGTAGAGTCTGTACACAACTCAGGCAGTAACAAATGTAATTAGATCCAGAAAAAGCAAATGAGGAAATATTGGAAAATTTCACCATCATTTTCACTTCTCACTACATCAGAAATCTTTGCTGTAAAGCCTGAGTTAGACTTGCATCACATAAGATTAGAGTTTGAAACAAGGAAAAAGCAGCAACTCTCTTCCTCTGCAACGGAAAAAGAACATGATACACCTAAAATTATTTTTGTGTTATTTTCAACAGCATTTATTTCTACAGATGATTTTTTTTTTCTACATTTCCATATATGTGGGGGTATAATAAACATTCCTCCTCTCCGCCTTCCCCTGAATAAGGTGCATTGCTTCCAGCTCACATTTTGGAACCTGAGGCATGGAAAATTCTCTGCACAAGACACAAATGCTGGGTTACATAGTCCTCCCTGTGAAGTGCTGCAGTGTTCCTAAAGCTAATGTGTGGAGAAACGTAGATTCTCTGAGTGGAGATTCAAAAAACAGCCCAGCAGAGCAAGCAGGAACCCTATTGCATCTTGTGGCAAATAAAGAGAGCACAGTCCTAACCCAGAATGTGAGAGCTTGGCAACTAGAGCATTCTTCTGGGACACAGGACACATGTAGTCAGATCACACCCAGCTTTCCTGGGCAGATATCAGAACCACTGAGCAGCTGAAGCAGCATTTTCTACCCTCTCTCACGTATTTTGCAGAGTCCATTCTAAGAAAGCAGAGCACAGGAAATGGATTGTGCAGAGAAGTCCCAACTTCATGTGTAGTGAGCATCCTTAGGGATGTTGCAAAGATTTAAAATTTGGACAGAGGCAGTCCAAAGGGCAGGCACCTCTGTGAAGAGTTTTTGATAAGAATTTACACTTGAAACCATCAATGCTGAAGTTTGCTTATTTTGCTAAATGCACTTATGAAAATAGTTGCTTAGCATGAGGCTGTTTGCCACCCTCATTAAGGACTTAGACATGAAGTTAATTGCAAAGTCCTGCTCCAGCCCATTTACAAGAGTCCAAAGGCTGGGACTTGGTGCATCCTTTACAGGTGGAGACAACAAAGATTGCTTCACAGCAATGTAACTTCCTCAAAGGGAAGTAAAGAGGAGCTGGCAATTGTATCCAGCCCTTGCACAGTTCAGTCTGTTAACATAAAACACCGTGAGAGAAAGGCCAGGCTTACAGCCAAGCTCAGTCTAAATCTTGGTACTAATTCAATGTCCTATGTGAAACCAGACAAGTCACCTATCAGTCTCTGTTATCCAGCTAGAAAGTGGGAATTCAGGGCACCTCCTGAATGTTTCCTCAGAGTCTGCCAGCTCTATTTTCATTGCAAACACTGGCCAGCAAAACTCTGTTATCCACAGGCTGAGGCCAGGCAGGACCAGAACACCTCCTTGTCTGCCCAGACCACCTTACCTGGGGCTGTTCTGTGCATATGTAATACTCAGTGGGTGGCTAATCACAAACAGGGTCTCCAGGTACTCTTTCAAAAGAGAAATAATAATAATATTAACTCAAACATTGTCATCACCTTCCTCTGTCCATCTAACGTGCTGGGCTTATTTAGAATTTGGATGCAAATTTTGTTTTTCTTACAAAATCAGCAAGCTTCTGTGTGTGTTTCTCCTTTATTTGAAAGTTGTTTCAGAAGAGGATTTTTCAAAATAAAAGTTTCTGAGAGAGTTCATAAATGTAAGGATATTTAAAAGGCAAAAGATACTTGAATACCTCAAGGTCCTGAACTGATAATGGCGTGCATTAATGCATTCAGAACTCATTAAATTGTTCCTAAATTAAGCATGATACAGCTTTAAGAGAACATAAATTCTAGAAATCTGTTAGACTGTCTGGGCATGATGCATAAAACCACAAAAATCAGACCTCTTTAGATTAACTTACCTCACTGATCAATGTCTAAATATTATAAGGCTTTTCCAAGTAAAATACCCATAATCTCATTGTTGAGATAAGTTGACATAAACTGAGTAACTTAAGTTTAATCCTCAACTTTCATGCATTTTCAGGGAATGTCCTCAGTGGCATTATTTGCTTTCTGCAGATTTATAATGGAGTATTTAAATGGCATTCTACTTAGGAGAGGATCAAATGAAATTCAGCCTAATGTGAATAAAGCCTGCTCTTCACTTCTGCTTGTATAAAAAACCAAAACTGCATGGCTACTCAAAGTATTAGTAGAATTTTCATGGTTTATATTTTTGCTGAACTGGAAGAAAATAGAAGAAGATTGTGGAAAAAAAGCCCTACTACAAGAAATGTGACAGAAGGCATCATGTAATGCTATAACATCACTGGTTTAATCTATTCGTGACTGTATTACACACTGCCATCATGTCAGCTCCCAGAAAAACACCATCATATTGACAAAGGCAGTGATTCAAACTGTTTCTCAGACAAGCCTGTGTGTTTATCCTCAGGCTTTCCAATCCTTGTTTAAGGAACTGTGATCATCTGAGTGTCAAAATTCAATTTATCAGCTCCAATATATATGAAGAGAGTGAAATATAGAGGCTAGCAGCATGTGAGAGTTAAACAAGATTATCTGATCGTCCCCTCTGGCCTTACTGTGACACCTAGCACTGAAGGGAAGGAGCTGGAAGATGTGCTGGCCCCCTTCTGTCTCCCTTTAATATGACCAAGCTGATTTTGCTACAAAATTTGAGACAGAACCTAAGACAGTCCTCAACTATGCTCCCTTCTCACTCAAACAGCTCTGAAGGTGTCTTCTGTAAGAACTGCTTTTAGGAAAGAATACACTGAAGAATGGATGTAAAGTTTATCAGATCTGAAGATAAAAACTTAAACATAGGCTGGAAAACTTGGTTTGCAGGGAAGGCCCTATTCAGGAAAATGCCCTATGGTCCAGGACTTAGAATGGACCCTGTTATGCAGGATGGGGTGAGAGAAACTGATCCTGGAGCTGGAGGAAATGAAATGAAAATGGCAAACAAGGGTAAGAGCCTGACATCAGGAGGTAACGGGAAACTTGTAGGTTTGGGAGGGATATCAACTAATCCAATATAATGCTGGAGAGGGCTGGGCTTGGAAGACAGCAACCTGAGGAGAGCTGAGCCAAAAGTGAGCCAGGAAACTGGAGAGAGCACTGAGGTAGCTACAAATGCTAAAGAGAAATGGGGAGAAGGGTTCAGGGAACAATCTAGGACAAAATACAGCTCCAGGGAAGAGGATGAGATGGAAAGAAGGGAAAGGAGGAGTAGTCAGGCAGAAAGGTTCAGTCTTTGAGGATTCAGTCAACCAGCCAAGACTTCCTTCCCAGAGACTTGGATGGGAAAATTTCTCCACACCTGGCAAGAGGTTAGGGCATCCACAGGATTCGCACTCTTTCTTTCCTTTCTACTGACAGGCAGCATAAAAAATAACTCCCAGCTACTGCTATCAGTGACACTGTTAGCTCAAGCAGCAGATGGCTGTCAGATGCATCCAGAGATTGCCATCTTGCTGATGACCCCTGTGGGGGGTGTTATGATTCCACAAAATCTAGTTCAGTGTTTTCACTTTGCTTTTCTAAAAACCTAGGGAATTGCGTGATTACAAATACAAATTTCAATTTTTTATTAAAAACAATATTATGCGCAGAAGTAAAGAAAGTATTAAGATAAGCAGTCTCAAGATTAAAAATGCCTGCTCTTTTTTTAATGTGCCCTCTTCTGTGCATGCTCCATGTGATGCACATTGCTCTACAGGGATAACAAATGCTACTGTCCTTATAATTGTCTAATTTCTTTTTCTGCTGTTTTTGCTGTTGTTGTTTCTTGGTTTGTTTGTTTTCTAATAAAGCAGAAGGATACATGGCAAATCAGGAGATCACTATAGCAAAAATAAAAAAAGTATATTCTTAGGGTCAAGACAGTTGAATGCTGCCTAAAAAATGAGATCCCATATCTGCTTCTGTACATAACACAAGGCAGAAACCTTAACTAACCCAATGACCACAAACTCTCTAAGTCCTTACACGTCCCATGTGAAATATCTGGCCAGGTTTCCTGAGTACTCACAGCTTCAGACAAAGTTTAATTTATTATAGTAGATGTCTGGATACCTAATATAGCATAAAAATGCAGAATGCTTTGAAAAGCTTTTTCAAGACATCTCACTATGATCACCAGAATTAACAGCTGCTTGACAACTTAAAACTGTCTCACAACACCGTCTGTGTTGCCCAGTTACACTGCTTGATTTTGCATGGATATTGTGAAATATTATAGAAGTGCCCACAAGAAATTCCTAATTCAGTCAGCATCACAGAATATGAATCTCATATTTCATCTTTTTCAATGAAGATAAAACAAAGTATTGCTTCCTAGTGAGGTAAAGACCATGTCTGGTGAAGATGGAAACACACTGACATGACAAAAATAAGCAGTGTGTGTTTATATACACATATATTATGTACACAATATTTCTGTTTATGTAGAAAGGAGAAAGCACAGGATGCACGAACAATGTTAAATTCGACAATCATGCTTGATTTTTTCAGCTTTAATAATGCTTTTTTAATCCAGATTTTTGAATGCAACATGCTATAACCTCATCTACGTAGTATTCAGAATTCATAGAAGAGACAAAGGCTCAAAGTTTGAATCAAAGTGCAACCCAATTTTTCTGTCTATAGCAGGGGGTATGGATTGAGGTCATCTTTAAAAATCGCTTTGGGCCCAAACAATTCTATGATTCTGTACCAGTTTGGGAATTATAATCTAACATGTTACTTTAGAACAAATGGCAACATAAAGTTCTGTCAAAGATAAACTTAATTAAGTTATAATGACTAATTTTCTGGTGCTGAGACAATCATCATTCGTTCCAGTAAAAACAGAATCAAGCAAGTCCACTATTCTCACTTGTTTTTTAGGCATAGTGAACTCAGTGGGAGATGTAGATTTTGGATATTTTATCTGTAGGAAGAAGCACGCCCCCCAAACCCCCAAAATTACAATTCTAGATAAAACCAACCAAAACTGCACTTCTGGGAAAACCACACCACGCATGGGTGCTTGTGTCAGACACACCTGGAGTTTGTGAGAGACCTTTGCTCCTTGGATGTGTTTTGTGGGCAGAGGACCAGGGCCATGATTGTCCCTCGCACTTGTGAATTAAAGAAATAAGAACACTGATCTGATATCAATGTCTATTTATTAATGGATAAAGACTTTCTAATAGTTTGGAGTTAGAAAGTGTATGTTCATTTGGTTGGGTAGTGTATGGGATATTTCTCTAAAGCACATTGCGAAGTTTTATAGATGATTATAAAGCTTTTACGCACAAAAATGTTGAATATACAAAACACAAATGAATATTCATACTTTTGTTACTTTTCCTGCTTTGCTTCGTATGTTAATTGGTAAGGAGGCTATTACGTATGTGTGGTTTGTTTTCTGAAATGAGTTGGGGGTCTCTTTTATGAGGAATCAATTAAAAGGATGAAGTAAACAAAGTCTTCTTCGCTTTGACTTTTTTCTGGGTATTTGTGACAAACAAATTTTTAGTAGAGTTTGCAGCTTTTTGCCTTCAATCTGTTTCCTACTATGGGGAAGTTTGCTATTGTCTATAAAATTGACAAGCAATGAGTTACTAAATTTAGGCTATCTTATTTAGATCTGGTTTTCATTGGGTCTTTTTAGCTAACACAGCACCTATTTGAACTGTAATCTTAACTTTTCTAATATCTTTAATACCTTATAATTAACATCTCACTTGGAGCAGGTGAGGCTGCTCCTCAAAGCCCATGTTCAGATCTGGGCCCCTCCCCTCAGGAAGGACACTGAGATGCAGGAGCGAGTCCAGAGGAAGGTGACTGAGCTGGGAAAGGGTCTGGAAAATAAATCCTGTGAAGGGTGGCTGAGGGAGCTGGGGGTGTTCAGCCTGGAGAAAAGGAGGCTCAGGTAACCTGGGTGCTCTCTGCAATTCCCTGGAAGGAGGCTGTAGCCAGAAGGCCGTGGCTCCCTTCTCCGAGATAACAAGCAACAAATGAAGAAATGGCACTAAGATGTACCGAGGGAGGTTTAAGTTTGTATATTCGGAAAAATTTCTTCACTGAAAGAAGCATCGGGGCAGGCTGATGAAGTCAGTGTTTGGGTCAGCACCGCTAGAGGTACGGCATTTAAAAGATAGGTAGATGCGGCACTTGGGACACAGCTTGGTGCTAGGCCTGCCTGTGCTGAGTGGATGGTTGGACTCGGTGTCTCACAGGTCCTTTCCCAGCCCCGAAGTCCCTGTGATTCCATGGAATTCCCCGCTCCCGGGAAACCCGCCCTGAGGGCGCCGAAAATCCCGCGAAGAGCAACGGCGACATCTAGCGGCGGGACGGGGCGCCGCACAGGGAAGGGCGATCCGGGGAGACCGGCGGGTCCCCGAGGAAATCTGAGTGTCCCCGAGGAGACCTGAGTGCCCCCGAGGAGACAGGAGACCTATGTCTCCCTAAGGAAACAATCTGTGTGTCCCCAGGAATTTCTGTGTCTCCCCAATGAGACCTGTGCGTCCCCAAGGAGACCTGTGCATTCTTAAGGAGATCTCTGTCTCCCTAAGAAAATCTGTGTGTCCCCAAGGAGATCTCTGTGTCCCCAAGGACACCTGTGTCCTCCCAGGGACAGCCCGGGACCTCACAGGCAGGCACGGACACCAGGGATGTCACAGAGTCAGAGGCACAGAATGGGTCGGAAAAGACTTTTGAGGCTCATCCAGTCCAACCCCCTGCAATGAGCAGGGACATCTTCAATTAGGTTGGGTTGCTCAGAGCCCAGTCCCATCTGGCCTTGAATGTTTCCTCCAGGGATGGGGCATCTCCCACCCCACATGGGCAACATGTTACAGAGTTTCATCACCCCTGCTCCTCATACCTAGTCTAAATCCACCCTCCTCCAATTCGGAGCTATTGTCCCCTGTCCTACCCCAACGGGCCCTGATAAACATCCAGCCCCAGCACTCCTATAGATCCCTTAGGTATTGTAGGTGCTATAAGGTCTCCCTGGAGCCTTCTCCATGGTGAACCACCCCAGCTCTCTCAGCTGTCCTCATAGGAGAGGTGCTCCAGTCCTCTTACCATCTTCATGGTCTCCTCCACACCCATTCTAACAGGTCCATGTCCTTCCTGTGCTGGCCACCCCAGAGCTGGATGCAGTACTGCAGGTAAGGTCTCACCAGAGCAGAGGGGCAGAATCACCTCCCTCGACCTGCTGCCCATGCTGCTTTTTAGGTTTGTTTTTGTTTTTTTTTAATTTATGTTAAAATTGGGTTTCTGGGCTGAGGTTCACACTCCTGGCTCATGTACAGCCTCTCACCCACTAGTACTCCAAAGCTTCTCTGCAGGGATGCTCTCAATCCCTTCATCCCCCAGCCTGTATTAGTACCAGGGGGTGTCCCAGCTCAGGTGCACTTGACCTTGTTGAACCTCACGAGGTTCCCATGGGTTCTCTTCTTGAGTCCAGGTCCCTCTGGATAACATCTTATCCTTCATGCATTTCAAAGTATCCTCTCTTTTTTCTGTAGATGCCAATTTAATATGACAAACTCTAAAAAGGCTCCAGTCAGGATACAGAGGTAGTTGCTTTTTCAGAAAAAAACCAAATAAATATCAAGAACCACTTACTGAAGAGACTATGAGTGATTTTCTGGGCACATTGGCAAAACATATTTTTCCACCTCTCTATCTTAGAAAGCTGAATCATTTTTGCTGTTTCTGGAAAGCTTCATTCAGCCTAATAGTGACACTTACTGGCAAAACATGCCATGCAAATACCAAGGCCAAAGGGTTTAAAGCTGGCACATTATAATCAGTTGAAACAAGAGCCTTAAAATATGAGTGCTGAGCAAACACAGCCAAAATGTTTGTTCTATTCCAGAACTTACACAGGCTACACAAGGAGATCAAATTAAATATGATTTATTTTGCAGCTCAAGTATTTTATTACACCCATGTAAGTTGACCCAAAATTTCTAAAAAGGAATGAAATCTCTGTCGCTGAAACCGTCCTTGAAAAATAGGAAACACTAAATACATGACAAAAACCTTTTGAGGATTCATCCAGTATAATGCCTCCATGAACACATGGAATCAATAAATCTGGAAGTGTGACACAGAGTTTCTTTAGCCAAAACCAAACTTTTGTGAGCCCTGTGTTTATTTTTCATCCATACAGCCAGTGAGGCTTCTGCTTCTTTTTGATTTTATACCAGAACAAAAGTTCAGAGGCTCATACTGTCATAGGCTCTAGCAAAAGGCAAACAGAGCTGTGATGGTTTAAGCCATAGCCACACCAGTCTCTACCAGTCCCAGCTTGCTTTCCAAATCTACTAGCCCCAAATCTGATATAAAAAAGGGAATACACACTTTTTCATAACTGTTCAAAGCTAAAATGCTGCACATTACAGCAGCTGAGACTCTAAGCACTTCCTTGACTCAGCTTAGAGGAAGAAACCTCCAGAAGAGACTCATCAGAGACCTGCAGATTGAGGAGACACTTTAAGATACTATATCAAGATTCACCGGAAGGTGTCTCTTAAATCTCCAAATAAAAAAAAAATCAATGAAATTTTTACAGACATCCACCTGACTTGCTGTATCCTAGAAGATGGCAAGGAGGGGGATTAGGCTTGGCATGTATATTGCAGTGAGTGGTGGTTTTCTGACTACACAACTGCTTTTCTTGAATAGAATACACATATCCTTAATGTGCTGCTAAAATTTCCTGCACTGAAGAAGGCCCAGATGAAGCATTTTCAAATACTTGCTGGGTCCCCCTGACTGAAATGATTCTTGCTTGATTCAAGTAGCAGATTTCTTATCCACAGCATATGGGGAACCTTCTTACACACACATATGTGCAGATGTGGAGACAGAAGCTGTGAAAAGGACACATGAAAACTAGAAACGACCATAACACTGAAACCTTTCCTTTTCCTCCTAAAAACTAATAACAACACTACAGCACATGCTGGGTAGCAGCAGTTTGCCCGTGTGCCAGAAGAAAGCAAATAAAACAAAACTTAAATAAAAAGAAAAATTAAAAAACATCTCAAGGGTTACACAAGCCAAGCCCTTTGAGAGAAAAAGCAGCCCTCTGAATAACCAAACATTGGGTCCTGGCATTAGGTTTTAGAGCTGTTATTTTTCTCCTATATGACTGCAACAACTCTGAATGTCTATTTATCCTTCTGAAGTCTGTGCAAGGATCTATTTATAGTTGTGAGATACCAGTGATAGTGCATCATGACACTGGCCCCTGTTACTGGAAATGATCCTGGCTGGTTTACAGGCAACAGGATGAGTGACTGGCACATCCTATCAGAACAAGAAGTACAATTCTGGAGAGGAAGTACCAAAAAGAAAAGAGAAGCCTCGAGATGCATGGAAAGGTACTCAAAAACAAAACAAAAAGGATGGAAAAGTCTCCTTTTGAATTCGATTGCCCTCATTTACACACAAGTAAATGGAGTAGAGAACAAGCCAAAGTATAATTTCTGTTACATGAGCTCTTGGATGTTCTAATCAAGATAACAAAGGTCAAAATTCATCATAGATGAAAAGCACCCATAACTACAAAAACAAAAGCCACGGGTACCAGCCCTGATATGCACTTAAAATAAACCTTGATCACCTTACTCAAACTGTGCATCACCACAAACCCGCTAGAATAAAACTCCTAGGACTGATTATGCTGAAAGTTAGGGAGTTATTCTCCTCTGCAACCCATCAGGACAGTATCTTCATCAAACCAGAAAGAAAAAAAAAAAAAAGCCCTACAGAGATATCAGCTGACACATTTTTGCATCTTCCACCACTTTCTCTTTTCCATTCCCTTGAGTGCTGTATCAGTCAACACTTCACAACATCCATATTCCCTTATCAACAAGCAGACATTAGTGTTCATGGCACTCCCTTGCCAATGGATAGGCAAGTTTGACACATGACTTATTTATTTTGGAGATTTGAGGAACTGTGATTCTTGGCTCTCGGCATTACTAAGTTTGGGAACGGCTTTATTTATCACCAGCTCTGAATTTAGGCTGTAAAATTGCTATGAAAACAAGTAGATGGTCCCTTAAAGGAGAGCTGTGCAACACTGTAAGAGAAATGGTTAAAATGTCTGGTTATTAACAAAAGGAACTGAGCTGCATGCTAAGGGGTAAAGCCACAGCAGTACTGATATCACTGGAGTGTTTGCCATGCTCTGGGATAACAGGACTCTATTTATATGCACTGGTGCACAGATCAGGCACTCTGTGCTAAGCACAGGTGAGAGTAAGAATGCACAGCTGTGAGCTGTCTCCCCTCTTGGAAAGTACATTCTCAAGTTACACAAATAAGCCACTTTCAAGGTGTTTTTCCTTAAGTTTGAGGGAAATCTACAGCACTCCCACAGGTGTAAATCTTTGTGGGCATTCAAATGTCACCAGGTGGGAAAGCACAGTGCACAGTGTCAGCAGGAAACTCCTATTAGGCTTTCCAAAGGGCAACCCCACATCACAGCTGCTGCAGGGAGAAAGAGGGGTATTCCTTCATTGCCTGCTACCCCATCTCAGTGCTGCTCATCTAGCACTTGGAAATGGTTATTTCAGAGGAAGCTACTATTTCACATACTAGAAATTAGTGATTTGATTTAGCAGGGGTCATTGTTCTGTGACAAAGCAATCTGTTGCTTGGACAAGACAGTTTCACTATAAATATGAGCTTCATGCAGTTATTTCTCTTTTTGGTAGTGGTCAGATCAAATAACAAACATGGTAACTGTGCCCTATACTGTAAAATCAATAAGTCAACAACTCTCCTTGGATCCTTTATTCTAAGGCAAAGTCTGTATTGTCTGTTCTCTTGTCTACAGTAGAAGATATTTAACTGTGAAGTTCATACTGCAGGAGTCAAGAGCAGTCTGGAAAGTGCTTTGCCTCTGTTTGAAGATGACATGTTCATAAAGGAGTTATTTCTCTGAGGAAAACTGAAAGAACTGGTTAAGTCAAGGTTAGCAGCCCTAAAGATGGTGCTAGTGGCTTTTTGCAGCCATGATATTTAGGTTATACCCTACCATTACATAGGAGATTCAGGACTTTTCAGGCTAAAGAGGAAAACAAAGCTTCAGTAAATCATTAAACAATACACTTAATCATAGGGAATGAGTTGCACCTTTTCTGACAGGGTTAATTTGAGTTTGTTTGGGTTCTTCTCTCTTCTTGCACTGTTGTTCAAGGCATTAAATTTGCATCAATAATAAGAAAATGTTTGCCTCAATGTCTCCTTCTCCCAGGTGAATGGGATACCCATTGCCTTGGAAGAGGAGCTGCACCTCTGTTTCCCTTCTGAGTTTTGATTAGATGTGCACTTGGCCTAGAAGATGCAATTACAGCAGGTGCACATTCACATTGCTGCAAGATCAGTCAGAGAATATTTAGCTCATTTCTTCATTAATTCTGCCTTCCAAGAACTGTTAGCAGGAGAGAGTGTTTTCACACAGGCATGGAAAGACTAACTTCAGGAGGAGTTTTAGAAAGACTGAATGTTCCAGGATGTAGCAGTAGGATTCAGAAGAGCAATGCTATCCTGGAGGATCAGCACCCCACTGTGATGAATCTTTAGTCAGGTTTTAGGATTAATTACTTGCTTTCTAGGCACAAAAGACACCACTTTTGAGGCCACACACTGGACAGTTCCTGAGCATTAAAGAGTTGCCTCAGGATAGCCCTGTCTGGCATCACATGCTTCTTTTCCACATGCAGAGCTCATACAGGGAGGCAATGTCCCCATTTTTGTGTAACCTATGCAGACAGTACAGGGCAGCCAGAATCCCTTTGTCAGCACCACTCTCAGCTCAGGGACTGCCCTACTGAGCTCCAGCAGATCCCATTTCCCAAGGGGTGCAGCTCTCCAGCAGGTTTGTTGGGATCACAGAAGCCTTTCTGAAGGCTCTCCTGTTTGCCCAGCTCCAAGCCACATTTCCCATGTAAGACCCATGACAACCCATCAGTGCTCTGCAGGCACCACAACTTTAAACAAAACTATTTTTGGCTTTCTACAGGAACTCAAGCCAATTGTTCTCTGAGCTGCTAAAAACCCTGAAACCTTCAGTGACAGACCCCTCCCTTTGCCCAGTGTGCAGTGCCAGATTTAGGGAGAACTGTTTCCTCTCCTCTTCCACACAGATATCTTGCTGATTTCTTCCTAGTGCTACAACCCTTGCATTCATTAACTATTAAGTTCATGATTTGCTGCCATCACTTAATTGATTTGCCACCTTCACATCATTCATAGGTGATTCAGTGGAATCCAGAAAGACCTGGAAGGTCTTGAAAGGAAGGTATTGGGAATGATATTGAACAGCACATTGGGACATAACAAGGTTTGTTGTCCTTGAAGGCAGCACACTTTGCACTTTCCCAAACCTATGCTGCTCTGGAGGCTGACAATTGCCCATTTCAGTACATGATTTAAATACAGGGCTCTTTGTGGGGTAGCCTCAAGATTCTCTCTTACTCCCAGTTTAACCCATGCTAGAGCAGAGCCTAACCAAACAACCTTAAATTAACTTGTTAACTTGCTTCTATCCAGTTTAGTAAGGCCCAGCTCACAGGGATTACTTTTGCTTTCCTTTTTTGTCTTTTGTATTTCTGATTGTCCACAGTTTAACTAAGTCTTGACTAAACTAATGATGTAATTAATCATAACTAAATAGATAAATTTTAAATATGCGGCTACTGGGAA
Source organism: Thryothorus ludovicianus (assembly GCA_013397245.1). Taxonomy (NCBI): domain Eukaryota; kingdom Metazoa; phylum Chordata; class Aves; order Passeriformes; family Certhiidae; genus Thryothorus; species Thryothorus ludovicianus. The sequence goes on along the minus strand of VZTB01013653.1, from coordinate 1,277,941 downwards.
CTGCTATGATGCTTTTTTATTTACAAAAAACCAAACCAGATTGTCAGTATCAACTCAGTTTCTGAGGAGTCACAGCAGAATATTTTTCCCCAAAGTGACCCAGAGAACACACAAAACATCTGTCCTCAACAGTTTTAAACTGTCCTCTGGCATTAGCTTGCTTTTCTCTCCAAGTTATTCTTTTTATAACTCAGAACAACTTTTTCCAGTCATCCAGAGGAATCTCCAGTAAAAACAGAGAAGTCATGAGTTGATGTTCTTGATATTTTTAAGGTTAAATAAGCATTTTTATTTTGAGTAAATCAACAAAAGTTCCTACAGATTGCAGTGGAAACTACTGATTGAACTGAAACTTTGTCTCACATGCTTTATGAGGCAGTGTATACATCTCAGTCAAGAGGAAAAGGAGGGCATAAGCCTTATTTTTCTTTAAATTACAGAAATAGTTTAATTCTAGCTATGCATTCAATAATATTCCCTTCTGCATCACAGTTTATCCTGGGATTTACACCCTCATGTATAAAGATCCCATACTTTCATGGATATACATGAGAGTGAAAGTTTTAAAACATCCACGTGGGAACAGACCCAGTGCCAGTGAACATGGACATTGCCAAGGAAAGGCTCAAGTATGGAGGGGGAATGGTCAGCAGTGGCTTAATGGATTACCACATGGTCAAGGGAATTTGATTTAAGCAAGAATTCCTTCCCCAGCTGACCTGCTCTTGAAGTGAGACAGATCTATTGTTGTCTACAGCAAGAAGTAATTTTTTATTTCACTGTTCCTTCTTCCAGCTGCCTAATCAATTAGAGCCCCAGATAATATACTTTCAAAAATAATTTTACTTGAAAAATGACAAGCTTGCATTGGGCTGTTGTTTCTGACTTCTGTTGGTCTTAAGTCAGCTCCAAATACACAAGAGAAATCTGAAGCAAGAATTCCTGGAAATGAAAACATTAATTTCCCCCAATGAGCCTGAGAAATTATAAAGAAAGGGTAGCCTAATGAAAAATACCACTTTTTTTACTAGTCTTCCCACAATTAGGAGGAACTTAACAGCTGCAACCATTTACCATTTAGTAAAAAAATGCCCTTTTTTGAAGGCAAATTTTTTTTTAAAACTGTTGCTTAATCCCTCTCCAATAAATTCGCAGAGATCCTGTGTTAATATAGGACCATGGTTTTCATATGTTGTACAGATTAACTGTAGGCAAGGAATTTTTCTTCCCCAGCAGCAAGCTGCTAGCCAGTAATATTGTCAATGAACACACCATTTCCAGTAGGGAATAACCCTAGATACACTTAATGCTTTCTTTCAGGACTAGTGTGTTTATATGTGCAGTGGAATATTTCTGCACAAGTAAACCTTTGATAAGTGATCTGATAAACCCATTTAACCCATCATACCAAGATAAGCCTAATGAAGGAGATTAAATTAATTTGTTTATCCTAATAAACCAGAACTTGGATGACAGGACATAACTTCTAGTAAGGTCTAGGACCAGAGATGAACTCTATGTACTAAAGGATTAGGGTGGCACAAGGACAGAGACAAGTTATCAAGAAAAAATAGCAAAACTGAAAATTGATAAAAAATAGGGGTTGTAATAATGAAAACAATGATTAACTGAAGCAAAAATCCCTAATCACTTTAAGGGAAAAACTTGGGTGGTATAATGGAACAAAGCAATGAAAGCAGATGAAGAATACATGCAAGCCAGGGAAGGCTAAGACAATTTTCTGTGGATGTTTTTCAGTTCTCCCAAAGGAGCATGAAGGCAGGACAAAACAGCCTGGATCAAGTGATGGTGATTCAAGGACTAGTGTCAAAGGTAAGCTTGGGGATGTTCCACAACTGGAAATAGTTCACAAAAAGGAGGAACTATCTTTGAAGGACAGCCTTTCTCTGTATCCCTTTAAAAAAAAAAAATAACCAAATCACCTTGTTGGATCAAATCTAGCACAACCAGTGAGAGAAAAAATTGTCAGGAGAAATATATCATATAAATAACAGAGCCTCTGACTGTCTAGTCAGAGTGAATGTGGCCACTTACCACCCAACACCTTTTTCAAGCCACAAGAATCTGTCAAGTTACCTTGGTGTTTTCTCCCTGAGCCATTTTCAGTTTATGGAAATACTTCTTGGAGTTTGGCTTCCAGCACATTACAGAATGTTCCAATGGTGGCTGAACTAGCACCAAACACAGTAATGTTTATCACTTTGTTCTTACAAGAATTTCTACTGCTTATTATGCACATTTGTTCTAAGTCCTCCTGGAACTTCAGCAAAGCTGATTGAGGAAGGCCTGGAGTGTATGATACATAAAATTACTGCTGCGGAGGAGAAATTTCACACAGAAATTCAGCCAACAATCTTAGTTCATAAATAACTGTTTTGTTGTATGAAGTATCCTTTGGTTGCTCAGACTAAGGTGATCCCAATCATTTCCTGTTCCCATTTCCATCTGTTTCCTTGCAAGTTCCCATTGTTTTACTTGTTATATTTTAATTGCTTTTAAATATTAAATAACTAAGGAACAAGAATAAGCTCCTATAGGGTCCTCTAGAAGGACTCTTGACTGATGTGTGCTTTTTCTCTACAAAGACAGAGGGGTGTATTTAAAGAAGGTTAGCATATTTTTAATTTTTTCCTTCTTAAGAAGAAACCTGCTAGGTTTGGGTTTTTCTTTGTTTGTTTGAGAAAAAACAGACCATGAACAGATTTACTGACTTAACTGGACTAGTCACAAGTTTGGAATGATGTATGTACTTCAGTATCCTGCCAGATGAGTAAAAGAAGTGTTACTATCCTGACGAATTTAACACTGTACTAAAAATTCAACTGAAGGTGGTAATTTTAACTACAACATGCTTGCATGTATGTGCCTTTACATGTCAACAGATCTTTGCCAAAAAAATAATCAGGGTCCTGCATTGGTTTGTACGTTTTGAGACCCCTCTAGTACAAAGAAAAAACATATTCAGGCTAATTTTTCTATTATATAGGTAACTTATTTTCTAAAATAAATAGCTGTAATTACTGAAGTCTTACAAGATTTTCCATACAACTCAATTCTGACTTAACTGATATTGGTTATAGACCTTACTTTTGCTCTCTGAGGCATCTTCAGTGGTCTGGTCCTAGGGTTAGGACCTGAAATTCCTCCCCTGGCACACTTGGCTGCCAGCTGGCAGGCTGCCATACCTATTTGGATGGCAGGTGCCTTCTTAATTTGCTCTACTCTATTATTGAAAGTACTTTTTGATCCATTTCCTATATTTACTTGTTTGGAAGAGGGCCATCATCCTTCCTGCAGAACCAAAGATGGAAGTTAAGAGGAGATTGTAAAACTCTGGGAACAGCTGAAAAGACCACCTGGAAAATATTTGAATAATGATTCTGTATCTTATCAAAGACAAGATAACAATCTTCAACAGCAGACAAGCTGCTGCAAGGAATAAAGTAATTCATTTGTTGACTGTGCCCATGGAAGACAGAAAAGAAATAGTGAACTTACACAGTCATATAGGAAAAAAAACCAAAAACAAAACACCTTTTCAATGGCATGATTAGTGAAGGCCTGGAAAAGATTACCTAAAAAGTCATAAAATTTCTGGCATCAGAAGCCTTCCAGAAAAGATGAGGGAAGTGTTTTCAGGAATGCCACAGCACAGTCTCCTTGCCTGTGATCTCATGAGGTCTACGTTTAGTCTATTTTTCAGTAAATATTTTCTTTTTTGCTCTATCTTTAGGCAAATGAAGTCTTAATAAAATTGCTTGCCTGCCCGCCCAGACTGAGGCTTGTATCAAAACTCACACAACTTGCCATTCAACAAACTTTCAGCAAAATGTTTAAGTATGTTCCTAGAGTTAAACACACATCCTTGAATGAGACTGTTGACTAAGGAGGAATGGATTTAGGCATGTGTTTTCTATAAGGCAAATTTGCAAAATCTCTTGTGGAAAAAAAACCCAAACACTAAAACTTCAACAAGAAATCCCAACAAATGGTGCAGAGCATTTTTTACTTCTGACAGTCTCTGCCTCTACATTGGGAAAGGAAATGAAAGCTGTAGCAAGTAAAGGAAATTACAACTTTTTCTTCATTCCTCCTACACATGCATTAAAAAGAAGGGATGTGTGGGAGGAACAGCAACATCTTAGGCCATTTACATTCCCTTTGCTCCATTTTTCCGTCCAAAAATCAGAGTTCAAATGCAACATGAGAAGCTTTAGTCCAAAAGCAGAGAATCTCAAAAAGTGTCAGAGATTGTTATGGGAATGAGGACAAGAGCCTTCCAGAGTGCATCATTTACATTAAAACCCACAAATTAATTACCTTATCTGCCCTGAACTTTAACTATGCACATTTGTTAAATCCCTAGTGATCAAAACTTAATGACATGTTGTAAACTGGTTGTGTCCTCTGTGCACATCTATCAGGAGTTTTAATCCATACCACTTACACCAGAAAAGGATGCACACTCTAAAGCAATTTTGTCACTACTTAAGTCTGAAGTTGATACACTCCTCTATTTGTTTACAGCCAAAATATTTACTCTAACTGCAAACCCTATGTAAAAGTGTCTGATTCAGCACATCTTTGACAACACTTCTAATGTATGACCAGCGTTCATGCATTTAGTATTTTCCTGCAATGCTATTGGGTGTCAGAATTATTTCCTGCAATCACAACAGATACAGAGCTTATCCATGGAAAAAAAAAGAAACAACTTGGGTTGTGGTCCACAAGCAAAAGTTAAAATCTAGTAAAGAATGCTGATGTTGCTGTGACCACCATAACAACTTACTACAAAAACAATGCACTTTATCAAGCCCATCTTCAGCAAATTGCTGTGAAACTGAACACATAGTACAGTATAAATCAAATATTTGCTCATACAAGTTACTTTTTTAAATGTCAAAATTAATTACATTTCCTTTTTTTACAATAATTCTTCCAAGTTCTTTTTAAAACAAAGTGTTCATTTTGTTCATTTTTCATTTTATGATAGCTAAAGTAGAAGTCTCTGACACAAACTTTGCACTCGAGCCTTTGGGCAAAATATAAAACTGTTGTTAAATTGAAATGAACCAGAAAACGTATGGTGAAACTCCTCTGTAGAAACTTCTGCTAATAACAAACACTTGTCCAGTGACACAGATTCTAAGTAGAAACACATGACAAGGTGTGTCTTGCAGTGTTCCAGCAGCAGGATTCAGGAATGTTTTGCTGAGTGAGCCTGAAGACCAAACACTTGTGGTACCAAGCCATGTAGATGTTATGCCACCAAATACCACACTCTACATCAGCTTCATTTCAATGTCATGAATAAAATTCAAAGTTTTGTAAGCTTCTAATGTTTATTTCATTGTTTCGTTTTTTTTTCTCTAATGTTCATACCATTTGTTTTATTTCACTGGCCATTTGAACCTAAATTGGTCAGATTTTCTTTGAAACTCCCTGGTAATGTAACCAAATACCTTTTGCTGGTGCTGCAGAAACAAATCTGACAGTTTTATTCTCAGTTACAATAAATCTGTCAATAAATCTGAGCTTACAATGAAACTGAAAATAAGTCATCATATTAATAAAACATTTAAAGAAGTGCTTTTATTTCCAAGCAGAATATCCTCACCCCTTCTCTTTGTTCTTTACTATGCGCACCAGCATTACAACTTTGTATTCCTTGGGCAAGATATAAAGGGATATGTTCATAATATTTTAGTTAGCTTATGTTCAACTATATCTCAAATATTAACCTGAAATGAAAATTAAACAAACGTTTCTAAAGTTTAAAAAGGTAATAAATAGCCATGCTTCTTGATTTTAGTAGGACATCTTATCTGGAAAAGGTGGTGTATTTCTAATTAAAGAGAGACTGAGATTTCCAGAGCACAGGGAATCAAACAATTTATAAAATTAACATAAAAAAATAAAGCCAGGATAGGGATGACACTAAATGTGAGGTAAGGCTCACTACCAAATGCAATCCAAGGCTAAGTATTTCAGCATACTGGACTAATTTTGCGTGTCATGGAGAATTAAGGAGATGACAACTTCTGTTCATGTAAACAGTCAAGTATCTTCCTCAACAGGAAAAAAACAGCAGCAGTTTTCAGCTTGCTGTTACTTATGCTACTGCACTCATGAGTCTGAGGTGTCACTGCAGCTTGGGTCACTTGATGAACACCCATTTCTCGGTATCTTGAAGTTTAATAGGTAAATCAATTGCATGAATATAAAAACACATCTGATGGAGAGATTTTGAGCAGCCTTGATTGTCCCTGGTTGCCCTCAGGCACTGAATAGGGCATAAACATTTTTTCTAGTTTATAAATTAATTAGATAAAATAAAACTAAAGCAGTGGTCTGAAAACATCACAGTGAGCAAAAGGGCATTATCTTAGCTCTGAAAACTCTTGCATTGGTCAAGAAGGTCTTGTGGATGGTGCCTGAGCCCACAAGACTGGGTACACTGAAATTGCTTAGTCCTGAGTTTGCCAGCATTTCTTCAACAAACCAAAAAAAAACAAAACCCCAAACTCTCCCATCAAAAGAAAATCCAAACCAAAACAAAGCCAGCAAACACACACAAATGGTTATAAGACCACCAATTGCATTCTTAGCTGATCCCCACATTGAATTCATCAGTAGCCCTCATTTTTCTGAAAGGAGTATTTTTCTTGGAGATATGATTTCCTCTAGGCTCCTAAGCAGAAAATTGGGAGTTAGAAATCAGGACTCTTGTTACTGGGAGAAGCTTTTGCTTCAGTTTTTTTCAAGATGATTTATGCAGTTGAGTTTCAAGGGCTAGTGAGTTAGTGTTCAGCTCACAAATTCATCATTTTGTTCCATAGTTGTAACAGAAAGAGCAGACACTCTGTTCCACCTAGCACCGAGTGCAACCGTGCCTTCTGAAAGTGTTTGATGACAAACAATGTATTCATGATTCCTGTTCATCTTTGTCCAAGATGTGGCAGCCAGCTCACATCCAACACTTAAGAGCATCATGACAAATAGCTGTTTCTTGAAGTGTTTACTCAACACGGTTCAAAAGGCTTTTTTCAGCCCAGGCTCAATGGGATTTCAGCCTTGAGCCAG
>VZTB01013653.1:1232632-1270821 GCA_013397245.1 Thryothorus ludovicianus | reverse complement strand
AGCCTTGAGCCAGAAACACTGGGGGCTCACAAAGCATGAGTGGCCTTACAAAATCTAGGCAGTTTGCCAAAGGCTCTTTTTTTTAAAAAAAAACTTTGCTGAACCGTAGTGGAAGGTTAAACAATTCACACAGTTTTGATTCTCCCTACCCCCAATTTGCCTTGTACTTAATGTCTTCTTGTCAAGAAGTAAAGTGTCTTCATAATGGGATGGATGGAACCATTTCAGCTATTACACAGCAGTGGTGGTATTGCAGGAAATCTGAAACAAATGTAAACTTCAATCCATTTCAGCTCAAAAGAAAGTATATTTACCATGCTGAGATGTTTTCACATCACATGGTATCAATTTTCTTATGGTTCATTTGAAATAATAGGAAAAAAAAAAAATCCAAGCCCGGCTTTATACTGTCTGAGAATTGGAGAGCAGGAAGTGAACTGCTGATGTCAAGGGGCAAGCCTTGGAAATTTGACTCCAGGAAAAGAATGCCTTGTTTCCAAAAGCACTAACGCACACATCATAAAGTACAAGCATGTTTTCACACATACATTTTAATTTATGCATGCTTTTTGGGAGAAAATATCCATCACCTAAGAATCAACAGAAGGAAAAAAATATGCAGCCTATTGAAAATTAACGTTGGAAAGCCTTGGGTCATTCTGTAATTGCTTTTTGAGATTAGAAACAGATGTCTCATTTCTAAATTGTTTGGAACAGTATATTACTTCAGAAAACCCTCTACTGGACACAGATTTTATATCCTATTTTGAGCCACAGAAATTTTATAGATTGACAATTCAGTGAGAAAATATATTAGGAAGAAGCCCCAGCAAACTAACCAGACTATTATGCAACAAAATGTATTTTTGTTCATTTTGACAAGTGTTGTTTTATTCCTGATTCCACTTTCAAATGCTCTAGTGAAGTCCCTTTAATAGGCTATAAAGTTCAGCTACTAAACTTGCAGATAAATTTAGACTGACATTTTCAATATGCAAATTATATCCTAGTAGTGAAAAAAAAATGCATACTTGTTTATAAACGTATACAAAGAAAAGGAACCCAACAGCCCTCCCTGTAAAAAATGTAAAAAAATAAATCAGTTTAAGTAACAATTTTCCCACTTCATGTCTCCTCTTCACCTTCAGAAGGGCTGTGCCTGTAGCCCAGCTGTGAGCAGCAGCATTAGCAGACAGACACTCACTTTTCTGGTTTGAAAGTAAGAATAGATACAACAACGTGATGCAGATTTCATCTGTCATCATTCCCAGTGTACACCAACATGGGAATGTACCCTACAAACTTCTGCTGCTAAAAAAACACTGTCTAAAATAAAGGTCCACATCCTTGCCAGGATTTCAGTGGAACAGCAGTGGGTGGGTGCCCACATGAACAGGCCCACTGGCAATTATGGAGAACTACATTAATATTTTTACCTCTGTGAGCAGCCCCTCTAAGGTCCTGCATGGCATGTTTTCCAAATTATTGCCAAATATCAAGACACATTACTAAGAATTCCTCCAAAAATATTTCAGCTTCTCTTTCTAAATTTCTTTATTTCATCTTCCGATAGCATCTTTCTATAAATATTCAGTCAGTGAGGGCTTTGGCATTTTTGTTTATGTCAGCAGGAGGTTATGGGACTGCACATGGAATGTTTGCTGTGAGCTATGAGCTCCATGGGGTGGACAGCAGAGGCAAACACATTTCTGCTGGATAAGTGATTGAGGGGTCTGGCTTAAACATGTGTCATGAAAAGTTTATTCCTGTCTCCGGCTAATCTGCAGAGAGGATGCAAATCTCCATGAAACCTCCATGAAACAAATACTCTGAGGATGGGCTATTCTTGGGACAGACCAAACAACATGGTCAGTACTTTTTTCAATAGAAAGAAATTTGTATTACTGCCATACTTTCCTTTGACTATCCACCACGAAGATCTTCCAGTTTAGTAGGCTTGTTTAATATTGACAAAAAAAATAGAAGCACATTGTGAAGTCACCTCTTCTTTATACTGGAATCTTCACTGTCCTACCTATTGCATAATTTGGTATCTTACTCCTGATGCAGCACCCCAAATGCCTATGCATTTTGCCAGAAATAATATTCATAAATAATTAACAGCTTGGCAAACAATGTTTTGAAGGAAATAATGTTGTTTATACCAACAGAAAGCCTTATGGTGGTTATATAAAATGAAACACAATAGGTACAATTGAAATTGTGAGCTGTTCCCTCACTCAGTCCCTGATGTTATCTGTAGAAATAGGTAAATTTTGCTTTAAGAAAACACTAGTCAGCTTTCAGCTAACAGAAAAAAACCCAAAACTATTTTCTCAGTTCCTTAAGGCTTGCTTCTGAAATTTTATCACAGAGAAAAAGATCTTAATTTCAAAAATTAAAAGTACTGATTGAGAGACTCAAAGCAAGCAAGCACATGGAGCACCTGCATTAAAATATTGTCATTTAACAGCATATTGGAGAGGTGGGAAATGGGAATAAGTAGTTTGTGAGAGGGTCTGAGCTACCATTTCAGCTGTCTCAAAGTGGTTAGCAGGTCTCTTACCCAAATGCAAAAAGCTGGGCATTTATGCTAATGAAAACCACTCAGTCACTGGTTATTAGCCAGGAAAATCTAACTGTATAATACTCAGCTAATAGCATTGGGTAAGTGAATAAATCCATATTGTACACAAACAATTTACCCAAATGGTTTGTGCTGTGTACTTAGGACCAAATTCACCTTTGTTTGCTCTGGACATCCCCCCTGGGCTGGCAGCAATCATTGCACAGGCGTAAACACGGAGGAGATCAGTTATCATCACTACGAGAGCTTGACAGCAGCAGACAATTTCAGTGAACACCCACATATGCACAATCCCAGTAACATCCAACAGAAAATTTGGTGCATGCAGCAGCCAGATGTGGAGATGAGGCAGAATCGGTGCTTGAATCCCCAACAAGCTGCACCACTCATTGTGCACAGTTAAAATAGACACCGACACGATCACATTAATCCTTTGAAAGGCCAGAGCATCTCTTAGAGAGCAGGTGGGAGCTGAGAAAGATCCCTCCAAAAGCTGGAGATGCAAAGCCAGCATTGCCCTCAGGCCACACAAGCAAAGAAGCCACTTTCTAGAAAGTGCCTTTGAAGATGAGACACGGAGTAGAGAAAACACAGGGGGCACCTGCAGTCTTTTGCTTATTCTAGATATCAGGCAGACACCACACCACAGTGTGTCAGAGTGGCTTTAACTGGGCAACAGGGAGAATGCTCAATGCTACTCCCTGGCCATCTTGAATTCAGTTCAGTTTGCAGCTGATCTTACCTCTTATCACAACTCCTGTCAAAGTTCTTATTTACTTTGACAGAAAAAGACTGCTCTTGGAAAGAAGCCTAACTGGAAAATGGGTAAAAGTAGTAATATATCACCATTATCTCTCTATTTATTTTTTTTTTCTTTTTAAGAGAATGAAACTAAACTGCAGTCCTTCTTTAATCACACAGTTAAGTATGCATTTAATGCAGGCTACCCAGTCACATTAGTACATCTATTAGACCACCTTTATCAGCCTTCAGGGAAACACCACTGCATTGAATATATAAATACTCTACTCCTGCACTTTTCAATTTGCTATTTTCCCAGTAGTACTATTCTAATTTCAACATAATGGAAAAATAGAAGGCAATACAAACCCAGTCTCTGACAGACTGAACAACCATATACTACACTTGTAGAGAGATGTTTATCTGAAGACTTGAAGAAGGAATAAACATCAACTGTTCAAACAAAGCAAAAATCCCAAGTAAACCTACTCTGTATTTCAATTGGCAGTGTATCCTGCAGGACACAATGCATGCATGACACATGCCTATCTCAGCCCTTTGATAGCTCAGCTCACATATCATGGTCTCATTGAAGAGGAGAAATTGGGAGACCTATTTCTCTTTTCAGTTTGAATTTCACTTTTGGCACTCCTTTTCAAGAACAAAAATATTTTTGCTTTTCCTTAATATCATCAGTTGATATATTCACAGGACAAAAGAGGATTGCATCATTAGCTCATTTAAACAGGACAAACTGCATTTAAAAGGAAAAAAATAGCCTTTGAAAGTACCATTTCTAGATGGTTGGCAGAGCTACATGAAGAAAAGATCTGTTAACTCCAGCAAGAAGCAAAGAACCACAACTCAACCACAGAAAAACTTCATCAAGAGATCATTTTTCCTTCATCTTCCTCTGGGTATTCCTGTGTATTTTCCTCTTACATGAGGAGAGCAAGAATTGGTTGTGACCCTATTGGCCTGCTTTCTCTCTTTTTGTGTATCTGTACCAAACTAAGCTGCAAAGATAAACTGTACTCAGGGGACATCGGCTTCAAGTGGGTAGAAAATGTCAGTAAAACCTTTTTTTGGAAAGCCAGTTTGGCTTATCCATTCCTAGAGGCAGTCTAGACCACCACAACAAGAGAATTTTCCTTTAAGCTCCAGGTGACAATTTCTGCTGTGACACCTGCCAGAGGCTTATCACCAGTGTTCACAAATTTCTCCATTCACCTAAGAAGCAGGATCATGACTTCTCTCATGGCACTTCTAGTGGAGCCAATGTTGCAAAATTGCTTGTGTTTTCTCTCAAACACCATCTTGCACCTTCCATCAGGGACAGAATTTAGCAGAACCATTACATGACAAGGGACAAGCTGTGGTGTTTCAGCCTGACAGGTAAAATGCTGGATATCACGATAAATTTCTTACTCTGACTTTCTCTCTTCTGATGCAAGTATTTGTCTTGGCAATCTGCTATTTCTCACTCCTTCCTCATCCCAAGGACACTTTCATGTGTCTAATAAATGCTGTCTCTAGGCCTTATCAGAATAAAAACAACCAATGAGTACAGCACACTCTGCTGAAAGTAAGAAGTGTTACATAACTCATAGCTCTGAGTGCTAATTTACCACTTCCACCTGCAAGGGCCTCTCATAACACTTTTTACTGAGAAAAGAAAATGAGCCTTTTGGCTGCGATGATCTTGACTTGGTCTTTGAATCCTCTGTGTTTTATTTTGGGGTAAATATCTCATTCTCCTCTTACCAAAAACGCTCGAGAGACGTCATGAATGCTGCTGACCTGTGAATGCTGATTTCAGACAACTGTGATTTTAATACTCAATCAACTGTGTTTTCCTGTGATTGGTTCCCCCCACACCACTACATGAATGCAGCCATTTAAAGAGGGATATTGGAAACTTCCAAGTTCAAAACCTGTGCTGAAAAAAAATTCCACTAAACCCGGAAATTTGGGCATTCCAAGATTATGCTACTGGTTTTCCAGGTTATGTATGGTGCAGTTCAATGCCCGAGTGGTCATTAGTAACCTGACAACCTACCTGGCCTTTAGTATATAAGCAAATTTAGGATAATATTATTTAGGATAATATTATACATGGAGTTGTGTGGACTCAGACTTCCAGAACTGTGTCCTTTAGCCCACCTTATTGTTGCAAGCAGAAGGATAGAAAGCCAACGCTGCAACTGTGCAGTGGAGCACTGCAAGGAATTCTCACAGGTTACCCTGTGAGTTAAGGCCACCATCTTACCAGGAACTCTGCCTGGGAAAACTGCAGTTCTAAGATAACAATTCTGCCACTGTTGACATTTTCTTCTTGAGGAGCCAGGAAGTGAATCCCCTTTGGTACTGTTAAGATTTTCAAAACTTGTCCCTTCAAGCAGCTGTCTATAAACTTTGAGGGAAAATCAATAGACCTTCTATAGTTGGCAGTCAAAATGAGTTGAGAGCCAGTGAAAATAAATACTTCCAGATTACATTTCCCCTAAGAGTCAATTTTATTCCCTTTACTGTCCTTAAAAAATTCAAGGAGGAACAATCACACTGCTCATATTTTGTACTTTATATGAGGGAGAGCTCTGCTGATCCCCCCTTAAGTGCAGCACTGCTTAAATCTGTGAGTCACCAACTAACCTGCCCACTTTGGATGTTTTGGAGAATTTTTAAAGTCATAAATAAGACACTCGCAGGAACCAAGTTTTAGGCAAGTTTCAGATCTCTTTGCATTGGTTAGTAGCTCTGGTTTGTGCTATGTATAACCTGTTAATCAAGGCAAACACAAAAGAAGTCTAGGTATGAAACTTCAGGAATTTATCTTCTAAGCACTGAGCCAAAACTGCCAGCTCTAATTTTCTTGATGCGAAAAAACTTCACAGAAGTCTGTTGCTAGCATAAGGCAAAGAGTACACCAAGACTTTTCCAGATATTCTCACACAGAATAGTAAAAAGAACCCTCTTGTTCCCCATAATTTTGTACAAAAAGCAACAAGCCTGGAGAAACGGGGAGAAAAAAATGAAACCAAACCACCCTCACCCTGCAATACCTACGGGCAATTCTGACTGACATCATCACATCCCTACAAATCAGTCTGTAAGATTATGAGTCCTCTCCTTAACCTCATCCACATGGTTCCCATTTAGAACACCTACCCTGCCCTTACAGCATTAAACAATGAGGAAAAAAGCTTGTTTATGTTCAGAGTCAAAGCCATAGTCCCCACACTGACCATTTAAAAACTGACTTATCTTTTGAATTTGAGCTGTTTTCTCTCTTTATGCCAGAAGAGACCAGGCCAGTTTTCAGGGTGATGAAAACAATTTAAAATTAATCAGTCACACACAGGACATTCAGGATTTAACTGCATGGTTTCCTTTAGACATGCTGCCCTCCCCTCAGTGTTATTCACGCAGGTTAGATTACAAGCAGACTTAGAATTTTCTTCCTGACATACAGCAGTTAAACTTATATATCCCAACATGCATTCATAACTTCTAGACTACAAGTTAGTTACAGGGCAAACCCTACTGGAAGCAGAGGAACTCATTTGACAGTAAGAACTGCTGTATCTGTTTTTCTTGATGTTTTTGAGAGTTTTTCTTGATGTGACATTTTAATTCTGCTCGGTCTTTCCCTGTGAACCTCAGCAAGAGCCTGCTCTGCCTCGTCTAAAGCTCCTCATTAGGTAGTGGAAGACAGCAGTAAGAGGCACCATTGGCCCCATTACCCTAGAATACATAAAAAGGTTTCTTCTGAAAGTATAAAGAAAAACCCTAAATGTGTTCCAAAATGGAAACAGCAATACAAAGCTGATGTAATTAATGAGTCAAAACCACTATTTGCTTCGTTAACTGGAAAAAAGCAAATTATCATGTATGGGCAGCAACAGCTTTTGCTGTAGGAGATGAGAACCAGCAGGGTGCTGTGCAGAGGGTTTGTTAGCAGACATAGATTGTATCAATGTGATCAAGTGACTGCTCTGCATAATTTGGTTTATTGCAAACATTCTCTTGGTATAATCTGGGTATTACGTTCCTTATCTTGACAGAGCTTTGAAGTTCATGTCTAGCCAGATCAGATAAAGGATGATGCTACCTTATCTCAAAAAAAACCACCAAAAAAACAACCCACCTCACATCCTAATTTAAAGCCTTTTTTAAACAGTTCATTTTTCTCTCTTAAGTGTTCTTCTAAAGGCAGAAGAATGTTACTGAGTCTCATAAGTGAGAGACAGCAGCTGGAACATGGTTTACTGGAGACACAGCCCAGTAATAATATTTAAAGCCTGCTGCCTAACTTTAATCAAGGGAGTGTCCTTTGTGAAGCTGTAAGGCTTAATTCCCATGTCTGAGAGAGGCAAATACTTCAAATGTTTCATTAAGACCTTAGGAACTGCAGCACCTTGTCTTCTAAGTTCAAAGTAAGTTTCAGTGAACTCACAGGAATGCTTGGGGTATTTTTTTAGAGAAAGATTTTTCCATGGAAAGGAATCTTTGTCAGTGTAAAGTGGATAACTCAGACAGCAATGTCTGTGCTGGGATGAGTAAGCAGTAGGAAGGACGTATAGGAAACATCCTCTAACATCAGCTGAGATGTTAATTTCTAAAAACTTCAATACCTTTGCCAGCAAAATATTTACCATTGAGTGTTACAAAGTCCATTAATATTTAATATCCTCATCCAAAAAAAGCTGACTCTTTCCAAGCAAGGTAGAAAGAGAGCCCATCAATCTCAGTTTATATCTGCTCTTAGCCTTTTTGAAATAGAAATGCTGGAATTGCAGCGGGGATCAAATTTTATGGTCGCTTAAAGTCAGCAAAATATGTTCTTCTGAAATTGCAAAGTTACTTATCATCTTCAAAAACTTAGAATAGAACTAGACACTCTAATCTCTACAGCTAAGAGAAAACTGTTTTCAATTCAGTTTGATATTGTAAACTATTAGGAATGTTGAAAATCAGATAAAAAATGCCCAAGTCAATCACACAGCAAATTTTGCCCCGTAACTCTAAATGTCATTATGAGGTTTCTGCCATGAGCAAAGCCATTGTATGTGAACAGCTCTCTTGGTCAGGATATTTTCTGATTTTAAAGATCTTATTCTTTCAGAAGAGATTTTCTTTATTGCTTTCATCTCTGAAGATGTCTCTAAGATGTTCATAGGAGGCTGTATTCCATTATTACTATAATAAAAGAGAAAGCCCCACAAGCCTGCCTATGAATATGGATCTTGACTATGTGATTCTGTCAAAATTATCCTCTGATTTTGTTCCAGGTCTCTAGACTGAGTTCCACCTTTCCATTCATCCTGCTTCTGAACATCCTCTGACTTCTCATTCCTTGCCCTAAATCACCCATTTTTACAGAGCTGTGGCTGAGAGTCACATCTCTGGGAATACAAAAAAGCACGGAGTTCATTTTGTTCTTTGCTTTGTCCCGTTTTTTAAATAACCTCCTCAAAAATGCAATATGATGTCAATGATAGACTAGTAGGAACTGAGTGTAAATATCAAGCTTCTAAAGACATCTTTACACAGTTTTACTCCCCAAAATGCTATATGTTTTGCCAGGTGTTAGTTAACTTATTATGGTAGGAGGCAAACACACTCTCTGAAAACTGTGGAGTTGATAGTCTCTAGAGAAATACTATTGACTTCTCCTAAGCAAATATAAAGTGGAAACATGGAACACAGATAAAAGCTCACATTTGTCAACCATCAAATCTAATACAGGCCAGGCAAAAAGCAAGCAAGCAAACAAAAAATCCACAAAATATATAATCCAGCTTTTTCTCAGCTATCATGAAACTAATGAATGAATATTAGGGTATGCCTGAGGGAAAGATATTGGTAGAAAATTTTTTTCTGGTGGACACCTGTACTCAATTTGTAGTTTTGGATATTAAAGTGCACTGCATGAAAACACTTAGTTTGGCATGATTAATTCCATTAAAGCCTGAACAGGAAGCAGAATCCAGATTTAGCTGCCAGCAAATAAAATTCATTCTAGTCATGGAAGAAAGCCGTAAGGGTGCATTAAAAAATTACCAGTGTGTTACTTGTACAGTTCACAGCTCCATTTAAGAAGAAAATCCTTGTCTATATTGTTCCTGCTCCCATCTGTGGAAGAATTTTGCAGATGACATGAGCTTGCTACAAGTCCATACAGCCTCATCCTGCCCCAGAAGCTGCTTGCTAAGGCTCAATACTCTGCTAACTTCATCCCCAACATTTCTGGTTTGCTCAAAGTACAGACAGCTTCTTCCTCTGTGCCAGAAACAGCCTTGTTACCTCCCACCTCAACACTACAGTACTCTAAGAGTTTGAGTCAGTAGAAGTCTGTTTAAGAAACAGCAATGAAAATTTGTGTTCTCATGCTATCTTGATAAAAAATATAACGATTCTGTCTGGAGCTGTGAAGGTATAGAAAATTGGGAATGTCCGAGAAAAACAGGTCTAAGCAAGCTGAAAAGCAAAATATCTTTCAGGTTCAGTTGCAGCTATGCATGCATGAAAAAGCTCAGAGTTTTGTTATGGTTTTGGAGCCCTGGTTAAAAAAAAAAGGACTTATTTTCTGTCTCCTACAGTTTTAGGAAGGGCATGAAAAAGAAAACCTTTTTTTTTGTTTTATTTTTATTAGGAGAAATCAGTAAACTCCTTCACAAGACAGAAATAGAAAGTGGGACAAAAAGCCTTTTGGTTTCTTAAGATCCCAAGGTGAGTTTCAGGAACACTAAACAGCAAGAGGCACCCTTTTAGGGTTAAGTTAATAAGCCATGCCAAGCACTTGCTTCCTAGGGAGGAAGAGTGCCTTCCTTCCCTTCCCCCTGCAGACAGGCATCATCAAGGCTTCCTGACCAACAGGCAGCTTTCAATACAAGACACATCCCCAGTCATTCACATGGCTGATGTTTGTCCAGTTCCTGTGCTGATAATGGTCTAATTTTCCAGCACACAGTGGTTGGTTAGCAATGAAACTAAGAAAACATCACATCACAGCTGATAAATCTGCAATTGAAGGCTTGGAGAACCAGTCAAGTTTCAATCCTCCATAGATTTTTGGGTGTCTCCAAATTACAGTCCTTCTATACATAGATTTGATTTCATTCCAAATTCTTTATAATCAATAACACAAGCCAATGCACAGGAGCAGAGATGAAAATTCCCTCTCATCCATTTAATTATGATTACTGGTTTAAGGAATACATCCTACTAACATTGGATTTGAATATACACAGTCAAGTCTCATTAATTTCTCATCCTGAAGGTTAATTCCATGTGATTATTTTCTGACGCCTGCTGCAGTGACAAGCAGCTACAGAAAGCAAGTTCTGGAATCATCCTTGCTATGGAACATTTCCATAGCGGATATTGTCACTAGGATCCATCTATACCAGGGAAAAATCCAACAGTGTCCCTGCTCATCTCATGTCTCAGACACCTTGTATTCCATCTCTTATCTTCAGGGGTCTCTCAGAGATCCCCTTTCTGATACTTGCACGTCAAGGACTGACTAATCAGTTTTGAGAGATTCCTATGAGACAGGAAACCTTTGTTTCTACTGCTTGTTCTGCAGTTCTTCCTTCTGTATTCCTCTGGGTACATTCATAGTGCAAGCAGGATCTTCCAGGCTGGGTGACAGAAGCAGTAGGGAGATAATATAATTTTATATTATCAAATTTTAGCTGTCTCTAGTACAGATGTGTCTGTGTGAGCCCTGAGAAAGGTAAGTCTGTATTTTTCCCCATTGTCTTGAACTCACACATATTCATCCTTACAGAAAGAGTATTTTTCACTTGGTTCACATCTGTTTAACATGTGGCTATACAAACATCAATGCCAGGGACTGTCTGGGAAAAGGAAGGAGAGCTGGAAACCAGATGGACCCAAGTACTTTATAAGCCACTCTTGCCTTGAAAGAAATGCATTTGAGTTGAGGCCAGGTTCAATGAGACATTTCCTAGCCAGCAACATCAGCTGGAGGGGCTTTTGCCCTGCCCATCCCAGGACTTTCTTCTCCCAGCTGTCTTCCAAAACCTCCAGTCAAAACTGGGTATCTTTAGGGTGGGCATTTTATCAGCCAGTTTGGAGAGCTGATCTGGCTCAGTAAAAATACATAACATCTCCTCCTTTCCACTCCCCCATAAATCTTGTTTTAAAATGAGTTCTCTTTCCTGACTTGGTTCATAGCACAGCCACACTGGCAGAACTGACAGGATTATAGAAAGACAGGAAAAACAATCAACTTGACAATAGCATCTCCCTCTCAATTTTATTGCTTTAATTTCAGAATGGCATAGTCAAAGCCTCAACTGCTCAGTTCTTACACATAGCTCTGGAAAAAAAAAAAATCTTAATACTCCAGTCTGCAAGCATTTCTTCACTCTCATAAACCCAGAATAAACCTACTCAGACCTGAAGCCTCCATAGAGATTTCATTTCAGTGAAAACCAATTCACAAATATTAGCTAAAAATCATTAATTTTTGAGCCATGGGAAGACACTTTAGCAAGAATAACTAAAGACTGAATAAAAATCATGCAAGTGATTCCATGCCATTTTTATTGATATCTATGAATATTGTTAATGCTTCAGCTGCATGCCAGAACCTTTGAGTCCAGTCAAATATACTACAGATAGGATTTGGGACACATGAGCAGCACCTGAGGTATGTGCAATGTAAGAAGCTCACATCCAAGTTGGTCACCTGGATTCCTTCTGGAGCCAACAGAAGGAACAGGCAGGGCTAACATGGGATCCCAACCCATCCCAAAGCAACACCCAGCCCACACTAACAAGGTTATCCTGCTCACAGCACTGATGTTCACAGAACTCGCCCATCCAGAGGAGTTCAGGGGCTAGCCATGGGCAGACAGTAACAAGCTGCTGGGATTTTACTTTTCATATTCAGAGTAAAGATGGCAAAGAGTGATCTTACAGAACAGAACTGGTATTAGGGCAGGTTCCAAGGCACCCAAATACTTACCTGTCTCACTCCACTAATTATTATCTTTCCAATTTCTTTCTAATCCACTTTTCTCCTGCAGAGTGAATCATCTTTCCTTGTCAAAGCCAGATACCAGAAGATTTGCTAATGGCTTTCTCAAAGCACATATTCTTCCCACCTCAACAACTAATTCCTTGAGATTCATTAAATACTGAATATACATTTATGCTCCCCTTCTTTCCTTCCATCAAAAAACAACAGACATTTTGCAGCCTTATTTCAATTTAGCTTCTCCTGTCCTGGCTTTAACAGCCTAAGGATACCATATTGTATTGAGAGACACTGAAACAACGCTGTATTCCCTCCCTGTAAGTGCTGTTTACATCGCGATACAATACAGGGATAATCGTTAAAGAATAAAAGATTTCCATTTCCCTTGTATTCCCATTCATTGCCCTTGTATTTCCTCCCTTTTCCTGCTCTCTGCCCTGTCTGATCTTTCTCTTTAAAAGGGTCATCAACATCCTGCCAGGACCATCAATTCTGCCCCAGGACTTCCAGTCCACATCTCAATTTGCCAGGTTGCTTTTCCAACCATTTCCTCTCCAGCATATCCACAACAGCCCGCACTTCTGCCTTTGGCCTTTCACTGCCTCCTCTCCATTGCATTTTTTCCTTCTTCTTTGGCAATGTTTCCTTTTTTCCATCTCAAGACAGAGGGCAAATGAGCAGTGACCTCTGTAGCTGGCACCAGGACCTCTCCTGTGGCTAGAGAGGAGCCAGCCCCTGCAGGAGAGGCAGCCAAGTCCCTTTCCCAGGAGAGGACTGTCATCTCCCCACAGCAGTTCCTCTCTTCTGAGAAGCAGAACAGAGTCAAGTCAAATTTAGATATTGATTAATCCTCTGTTTTTCTATTTTCTTCTATGAAAGAGGAAAGTCTCTCAGGAGAATGTGGTAGCTATAATGGAGGGAGCTTTAGCTACATTTTTATCCCTAAGTACAAACTACTTCTAGAAGAAAGCCATATAAATTTCTGCTCATTAGATTTAAAAAAAGAAAAAAATTGCAAGCTTCCTAATTTTAAATATCTGGGTTCCAGCAGAGATGTATTAGAAGTACCACAATAGCACAGATGGGAAGTTAATTTCTTGAAAATAGTATTTGCTGAATGATGTGTTGCTTTCAGAGAACAAGGGTTCAAATGTGAATGTTTCTGCTTTTCAGCTAGCTTGCCCCTATGCTATTTATAAACCCAGGAAAAGCAGGAAGCACCCTAAATATATATTTACTTGCAATGGGATAATTTTTTTTGTCATTAAGTTTCAATACTAAAACTGAAGGAGGTCGTGTGACTTGCATAGGTTTTGTTCAGATCGTTTGTGAAACCCCTGTCACAATTCTGCTCTTACTCCACAGGATCCCCATCCCCCTTTGTGAGTGGCATTTGCATCTGAAGCGCTCGGGCTGGGCGCTCACCGGCCCTTGTAGAGCCCCAGCACCCGCCCCAGACAGGAATGGCCATTGCCATTTATATTGCCTGTGGCTTCAGAAAGTGCAAATTCAGCGCACGAATGGAAAGGGAGATGTAGAACTCCTTATGTGTCTGAGATTCCTAACTCTAAAAAACCATAAATTCATAAAATAATCATACATTAGTTGCACTTTGGTTTGGTGTTCAGAGTCTGTATCACCCACAGGGCACCAATTGTGTTACAATCCTAACCACCTTCAAATTCACTTTTTAATTAAGTAGGAAACAGAGACAGTGACCATCTTTCAAATCTCCAGGCTCTCCACAGGTTTGTTTTTGGTTTTAATGTGCTGCAGGACCTTCTGTTTCAAGGTCATTTCAGCTTCACCAAACGGAGCCGGGTCACAGTGACACGCAGTGCTAGAGCTGTCCATCTGCACACACTCTAATTCCAGTTATTTCTGCATTATTCCAGCCCTGTTTTACCTCTTTCACAACACGGTGTCATAACAAAACTGATTAGCACACAATAAATTCAGCAACTATCAGGCCAAACAACTGTGAGAGCCCTGCACGGCAGGCGCTTGTCCAGAATTGATGTTGGTGGATAGACCCAGGAATGCCACTTCCATCCCAGTGCAGGAGGGTGATGAAAGGCACGGCTGAAGTGCCCGGTGCTGGCTCCCTGCCTCAGGAATGCCACACTTCCCCTCGCTGGGCTGTGATAAGCCCGGCTATGTTTAGCAGCTCTGGCCAGCAGGCTGTAGATGGGAGCAGCCAGAGCTCCTGTTCAACACACCGGGTGTCCTGTCAGCACAAAGCGCTGGAACCTCCAGCTGGTCCTGCACAAAATCCTCGTGGCAGAGACACACAGAAATCTGGGTGAGGTGGGTCAAAAATCACTGTGATTGAAAGGAGGAACTTGGAAGAGTTGAGATGTACAGATCTCACTGCAGTATTTTGGTAATGGGAAATGGAGTCTCAGCTTTTGCTGATGTTGCTGTCAAGTCCTGTGGGACTCACAGCCTCCAGTTGTGGGAAACAAACTTTATCTAAACAGAGAACCCTGGAAACCAAACTTAAAAGACAAAACAAGACAAACACAGTTTTTTCTTCAGCAAAGATGTCCTAGAAAAGCAAATTTTGCACTAATAGTCACAGAAACAAAGCCCTTTGAAACAAAAGTGCCCTGAGACATCCAAAACACATTTTCTTTAAAGCCCTGACACAAAAGAATAATTGGGACATGATCTGAAAGTCCAGGATGATTCACACTCCGAAATATTCATACCTCCAAATGTGTTAGCTATTGACATCATGTTATCAAGGTCAATAATTTAAACTAAAAAAAAATATACACACACACCTTTATATATCTCTGCAGTAGGAACTAAGAAAGAACTGCAGTTATTTTTTAGCTTATTTCTTTTTTGCTGGAAGAACTGCAGTTTTTTAAAATAAATTTAAATAAAATCTTATTTTTATGACCTAGATTAATTTTCAGAGTGCTTTGTTCTGCTAATCATAAAGATTAGATTTTTAAAATTTGAAATAAATCCTACTAAATTAAAATAAATTTTTGTAGAGACTGAACAAGTACGAAGTGCTCTGAAACCTTCTTCCTCTAGATTCTGTTTCCAAAACCTTGGAAAAAGAAAAAAGAAAACAGAAAAGCTTTCTTTGCAATGATTTGCTTCTAAATGTTGGGAAGTATAAAGAAACCTAAGAACTTGGGAATTTCTCCTGAGGGAAAGAATAAATAAGCAAGAATAAGCAAAGGGACAATAAACAATTAGCTTTCCAATATTACCATTCTTTCTATGGTTTAAAAAGCAGAATACAGTGCTAATTAAGTTGATTACCACTGGTATATGAATTGAGAAATTCTAATATGAAAAGCAAAATCCAAAATAAATTCAACAGTAGTATTTAGGGCTGCTCAGAGGGAATCAAAGACCTTAAACTGAATCATGACTGGTAGAGAAGATGCAGCTGTAGATTAAGATGGTCTCAAATATCTTTTATCCTCCATTAAGTTTTAAGAAAATGATGCCCACCAAGTTAGCAGAAGGGCTCCCATCCAGGCGTCAGAAGATAATTGATAAATATTATGGGGAAAATGGTGCTGCAAGAAGATGCGTCCCAAGTGTTTCTTCAGCAAGATAGAGAAAAGATCATGAAGGAAAGTAAATTTAAAATTTTGTGACAGCAAAGTTACCCTACTCAAATCAGCACCTGTGGGACTTTGCCCAAGAAGATGGCAGAGCCATGGCAGGTCAAAATCAAATATCCCAGGCCAGCCAATAAGGCCAAGGATGTGAGATATACAAGGGGCATTTATAGTGGAAGGCTGTGGGAGTCAGCAGGAGAGGCACAGAACTAAAACAGCCAGCAAAGCAGACAACAGCACAGCCTCTCTCATCCACCAGACAGGTGGCCTGGTCATAAAAACAGATCAGGTTGGTCAGGCAGGACCTGCCTTTCCTAAACCCATGTGGGAGACTGACCCCTTGGTTGTCATGACAATCTGTTCCACAAACTTCCCTAGCACTGAGGCCAGGCTGACAAGTCTGCAGTTCCCTGGATCCTCCTTTCAGCTTTTCTTGTGGATTGGTGCCACATTGGCCAATCTCTAGTTGTCTGGGACCTGCCTGGTGAGCCAGGACTGATGACAAATGATGGAGTGGCTTGGTGACCTCTCCCTCTAGCTCTCTCAATATCCTTGCAGGAATTCCATCCAGCCCTGTAGACTTGTGTGTCCAAGTGCCAGTAAATCACTGACTAATTCCTCCTGGATTTCAGGGGATCTGTTCTGATGCCTGTCCCTGCTACCAGCTCAGGGGGTTGGGTACCTGCAGGATAACCATTCTTTGTGGAAAAGACTGAGGCAATGAAGGCATCAAGGACCTCAGCCTTACCTTCACCCTTGGTGACAGTGTTCCCCTCTGCCTCTAAAACAGGATGGAGAATTTCCTTGGCCTTCCTTTTGTTGCTGTATTTATAAAGACACTTTTTATTAGATTTCACTGTGATGGTCAGATGGAGGCCCTCTGATTCTTTTTACATGACCTAACAACATCCTTGTACCCTTCTGAGCTGTCTGTACCTTATTCCAAAAGTTGTAAAGCCTCTTTTTTAACCCTGTTCAGCCAGGCTGGTCTTCTTCCCCGCCAGCTCCTCTTTCAGTTCATAGGGATGTCCTGCTTCTGCATCTTTAAGATTTCTTTCTTATAGTGAGTCCAGCCTTTTGTTATTAAGGACTGCTTCCCAAGGGACTCTCCAAACCAGTGACCTAAACAGGCCAAAGTCCATCCTCTAGAAGTCCAAGATCGATGTTTTGTTGACCTCCCTCCTTACTTCATAAAAAAATTAAAAACTCCATCCTGGTTTTGATGTTGGGAGGTGTTCAACACAGAACTAAAGAAAGTTCTTTAAATCTAAAATCTAAAGAAAGGATATATGGCAGCCACTCCTAAGCCTACAGTTTGCACAGGGAAAGCTTTGCATAATGGAACAGTAATGGAATTGCTGTTCAGAGTTGCCAGAACTTACTGAGGGAAGGTTTGGGTTGTGCTCCTATGGACCTACAAAAAGATGCATCCGGAGCTAAGCATCTGGCCAAGATAGAAACTACCAGGCTAGAGAGAGCCACCTTTGAAACACATCATATTTGTGAAGCCCATTTTATTAACAATTTCAATGCTATTTGACAAGTTCATCACCATCTCTATCAGTGTGTTTGCCTCAAAAATATTTCCACAAAGATTTTAAAATAAATATAAGCTCTGTATTCTGACACATGAAATTTGCCAGGAGTGTTTTAGCAAAGAAACCCACAATGTTGCTGCATGACAATTAAATTAACAATCAAAAAAAGCTAAGGAGCACTGTGGAGCCAAGAGTTGATTCGTTTCTTCTTTAACTGCAGTTTTTGGATTTTTGCCACTGAAACCGAAGAGGACCAGAACTCAGCCATTTGACTCCTGAACAATCTACCTTAAGATTACCATCGTTCCCCTTCTCAATTCCAGTGCAGATGATTTGGTCTCTCAAATCAACACCAGATACTTCTCTTAAACCATACACAAATTAAATTCTTGCAAAGAGTATGCTTTTCCCCCAAAATACTGAATTTACTTAGTTTCTTTTTTCCTTTCTTTCCTCTTAATCTTTTTCTTTCCTGCTCCCAAACCAACAGGCTGAGTTGTCCCCATGGGCTATTGGTGGCATTAAAGTGGACTGTTCAGCAGCTGTGCCCTACTGCCTGCCCTATTGATTAGTTTCTCACATGGCTCTTAATAGGTTTATTGATATTTTGGATTCATTTTGTCCTGATTTTTGTCAATCTTCACATTTTCACAGTCAGGTTCCATTTTGCTTGAGGAATGCATGCAATTAGTCCAGCTCTCAAAAAGCATGTTCTTTCACTAATGACTTATTCAGTGGATTTGTCTACCCATTTCTTTGCCTTTCCTAGTATTTCTTTGAGATTTTTTAGCTCTCATTTCATTTTGGTGCATGTATTTAGGTAGGATATTTAATTTGTCTACTGTTTTCTGAAAGCAAACTATTTCCAAATCAATTTAAACATTTTCCAAGTCTGCCATTATTGTCTGACCATGATTTAAAACCATTTTAATATTTGTAATACATTTTAATATCCATAAATTTTGAAATCCTTTGCTGGCATTGACTGGCATAGGATGGATGTTGTGGCAAGGAAACAGTGTTTCACTTCAGACAAAGATTTGTTTCTTTGCCTTTAAGAAGAAAATGTATTCAAGACTGAACTGTTACTCAAGTCTTACTGAAGTGTAGAAAACAGATCCAATGAAAATATTTGTCCCTAAGATTTCAGGGACTATGGAAATTGTGCAGCTTCTGGAACCTCTTCAAAAGAGAGTACTAAGTGGGTTTACTGATTGCTGACAAATATTATGCCATCAAATGTTTCCAAGTTTCTCATGTGTTGATTATTTCACTTGATTTTCTACTACTGAGATGCTGTTCTAGTTGGCCTGCTTTGAAAGAATTAAGGTATCATTTATCTCCAAGTTGTTTTCTCCATGTAAGAATCAACCTCATTTATAAGACTTATTTTTAGTTATTTTTATGCTCTTTTCCCAGGATGCTACTTCATGTACTGTATTGCTTTACATTTTTCATACAACCTTGCTGTTTAGTTTTATGAGGTTATACCTATTGTTCATTTACAAATCCATGGTACAAGATGCCTTGCAATATCCATGGTTTTAAATCAGTAGGAATGTCACTTGTAGATGAAAGCAAAACAAAACCAAGTGTATCCTTCTACTAAATGCACAGAGGAAGATATGTTACTTTAAATCCACCCAGGGAACAGGGGAAACCACAACAGTGCACTATCAAGGTGTAACCAAGATATAAGAATAATTTTGTCATGTTCTTAACACAATTTGTAACCCAATCTAATGTGCAACAGATAAATAACCTGACTCACTGTGTGCTTTGTGATTCCCTTGGTACTTCATGGACAAGTTAATTGCAAAAAAGGAAGCTTTATTTTCTCACAGAAGAGCAAAAAACTCAGTGTGACTTTTGTAACTCTAAATACTGCTGAGGAATATCCCCCGTGAAGTTAATGGAAATTTAACTTCTGACTTGGTCAGATTTTCAACCCAGTATCTGCAACGTTTAAGGGTTGGAAGAAGAACCAGGAACTTGGGATTTAAAAATAATCTTGAAGAAACTAAAGGCTTTATAATTTACACTATAAAGTCATTAAACATTTTTTTTAAGCCCTAAATTTAAACAAACTGATAAACTATGGAAAGCATCAGCCTTTAGGATATTCCACAGGGATTTTTGCTTGAAAATATGAGTTTAAAACTGCCTATGTGTTCATTCACTTAGCAAGGATTAATGCTGGATGCCTCTTATGTTAGGCTAGGCCACAACAAAAAATCAGAGATTTAGTAATGTCAACATTTTTATGGGAGGGTTTTTGCTCATTTTTGTTTCTTCATTTTAAACCTTACAGATTTTTACCAATATAACTTAATTTCATTTCAAGTAAGCGTTTATATACATAATCACAATATTTCACTATTGTGCTCTGAATTTCATTGACAAACCTTCATCTGTTTTAAAAGCAAACAAATTCTTCAGCATAGGCACTGCTCAGCAACATCAGGCATAATGAAACCCTAGTTGTGAGTGAGGCCTCTGGACTCTTATTTAACAGAAATTAAAATACATTTGAGAAAGTTACATTTTTCAGGTGTTTCTCAAACAGACATTTGAGAAATTCCTTTGAAGTAACATATATGTTTCTGGAAAATCAGTCCCTCTATAAGTTACAGTTGCACATTGAGTTGCCTCGATTTTCAGCTGAGTTGGAAACAAGATTGACTGGCTTTTGTTTACACAGGAGGATTAGAACAGGAGGATAAACGAGAGGTTCTTGGCTGGCTGAGGATTATAGAAATAACAGAAAGACCTCATAAAACCAGATAGCATCCTGCTTCAGATTTGCAGCTCCAAAAAGCTAAAGTTTGGCAGGCACACACTGTGGCTAAAGCTTCCTTATTTGGGAAGAAAAGAGTAGTAATACTAAAAAAGTTGAGAGAGAAGCAGTGTTCTCTGAGAAGACTTAAATTCAGATAAGTTAAAGCAGACATATATTAAGTGGGCAAGCATCAAACTGATGGTCTGATAACCACTCCTTCCAATGGAAGAGTTTGGATTCTGGCTCTCTGAAATATGTTTCCAGTCAATTTTTATTAGACAGCAATATTTAATATCTGAACACAGTGTTCCAGCTTCCTTTCCCTTTGAAGCCTGGTGTGCTATGGCTGCTCAAAGCAGGGAATCAGAGAACCTCCTGTTGCCTTTGGTCAGCAGGATCTCCCTCAGAAGCCAGGAAGGAGGCAGTGCCAGCTGCTAGTTAATAGGCAGATACATTTTCTTGGAAAGCTCCAGGCTTTCCAACACACCAAATTTCCAGCAACAAGGGTTCAGTCTGTGCCATTCTGGAAAACTATCTTGCCATGAGCAAGGTTGGAAAGGACCACTGGAGACCACCTAGTCCAACCTCCCTGCTCAAGCAAGACTTTACTCAGGATTGTGTCCAGACAGCTTTTGAAGATCTCCAGAGAAAGAGAATCTTGTCATTTAGTAAAATTAGGTCCTCAGAGAAACTATGAGATTCAAAAGAGCCTCTAAACTCTCATCTGGCCTGTTCCTTTGACACAAGAACACCACATGGAACAACAGTTTCACCTTTCCTGACCAACAGCTGCTCAGTGTGTTCTCAGAAGCCCTTACCATGACAGACAGTTTGCAGTGAGTCACCTTCCTGTTCAGTTTCCTAAAGCCTAATCCAGGCTGTCTTTGTCACAGCTTCAGCCCACACAATTTACTGTCCTTCTACCCCACCCAAATGGGGGAGGAAAGTTACCATCTGTGATTGCAGTGGCCTTTTATTAGACAGTTACTACAGCGGTGGTCTCAGAATTCTATAAACTAAGCAGCAGACTTTGACTTTTCTTTATAGCTCATGGTTTCTAGACTTGGGATCATTTTTGTTGTCCTCATGTGGGACCCCTTCAATGCGCCAGCTTCTGCTTGAGTTGCAAACCCACAGCCCTGAGACGTTATTGAAATCAAGATGCCACTCTTAGTGCAGCTGGGATAGCTCTCCTGTCTTGTGTGGGCTGTTCTTGCTGCTGTGACTCAGCAAGAAAACTCCCTTTTTGCCACAACAAAGTAATATTCACACAGACCTGTCCTTTTCAGACAAAAGAAACAGCACAGGAACTCAGCCAGCCATCTGTACACAAACACAGGTCCTGCATTGTCATACCACCAAGAGATACCTGTAGCAAGAACCTTACCTTTTCTGATACAAGTCTTCCCAGAAGTCACAAATCGCATTTCTCAGCCAGCTGCAAGGATCCCTCTACAGGATCTGACCCAGTCTATTCTCTTAGTAGCTCAAATAAAGTAAAAAACACATAGCATTGCAACAAAGACTTCTTGCATATGGAAGCCAACGTTTTGGGGCACAACACATCTGCATGATCATGTATTTATGAACAGTACATTTGTGTGTCAACTCAACATTCTACATTTGAAATCTCAGAGTTCCAAGTGGATTTTGTAAAATTCCTATCAGACGATCAAAAAAAATTCCAAAACAAATACGTAATTTCCGGCAAGAGCGTATTAAACATTAAAACCTAACCTCTAATAGAAATTAAAGATATTCCTGAAAATACTCCCTCCTACAAATATTTGTGTACCTGTCATAAAAGTAGTGGAATTTAAGAAGCTTGCAGACAAAGACAGTGTATCACATGTAGACCAGGTTCTGCTGTGCTCAAGAGGCTCTACAGGGATGCCAACACTTCACAGACCTCAACACATTGCAAAATATTGCATCTTAAATATATAATCCTTGGCTTCTTATCTCCACAATTGCCAGCTGCAGCTCCACTATCTCTTGTTTGGTGTCTTCAAAAGATAGAGGGAGGCTGAAAGGGATCAGCAAAGCTCTGGAAAATCTTTGGAGCTGGGAGACTGGGTAAGGCAGACCAATATCCTTACAGCAGATTATTTATGCAAGTTTGGCTGCTGGGGCCAGTTTGTACACAAACAAAACATGATCAGCAGTGACTTAAGGCCGGACTAGTTTTATATTCACACAGTGTTCAAGAAAAGCCAGAACTTAAAGGCTGATCTCCTGTAAAGCTAAACAGTCCATGGAGTATCCCCTTTGGAATTCACAGGCCTCTTGGTCAAGCTGGCGCAGAAAGGAACCAGTTAAAACTGCCCCTAAATTCCAGTTAACTCAAACCATGGATTTGGCTCAGCAAAAAAACCCCTCTGACTGGTATTGTAAAAAACTGCAGCAGCAGAGGAGAAATTTGGAACAGATTTTCTCAAGTGTTTCTAATGCATCCAACTTTTTCTCCCATAAAACCAGTAAGCACATCCCTTCCACACAGGGGAAACAAGCACATGTGTGTGAATGTTTTTATGTAACTTGAAGGAGAAAAGGAATCCATCGTTCCTTAACTGCTTTCAAAAGCCACGAACGATCCTAAATTTCTTTATAAACACATCTGTCTGAATGTCTTCACAAGGTCAAAGTTCAGTTGTGCTCCCCTCAAGTTAATTTAATGTGTTGTAAAATTTGAGATCAAAAAGTATTTAAAACAATATAAGCAGAAGACTAGAAAGAATAGTAAGAGTTACAGCTCATGATAAAGAATATAGTAATGCATTAAATGGAAGAGTCCAGCCTTTATTTATTTCCAAAGAACCTGGAAGCAATTATTAAAGCTGAAGAGCTGTGGGTTTAATGAATGTGAAACATTATTACATGTCAAAAAGATCCTAGTCCATGATTTAAAGGATATAAATTAAATTAATCATTTGATTAGAATTGCTTTAAGCAAAAACCTAAGTAGAAAGTATTTGAGAAAAGCAAATGTAGAATCTGTAAATTAAAAAAAAAAAAAAAAAGAAAGAAGAAAGGATTTGCACTGTGAAACATGCCTTACTAACAAGCAAGTAAAACAGTAGAGGTCTGGAGAAGCTCCCAGCAGTGAGTTACATCATTTACTGCAATGCTTGACTAAATTTCAAATGGACTTGGAGTGCAGAACGTTCTCTGTATAACACTAGCAGGCCAATTGCGGGCTCCAAATGAAAGGAAAGGATTCATCATTTACCATCCCTTCTGCAGCTTTCTTTTCATTACAACAAAAGGCTGTTTCAATCAGAGCTGTGCAGATTCCCTGTGCTGAGTTTGGTTCAAAGTGTTCTTATGCAATGCCAGCACCTCCAGGGATCAGACTCCCTGCAGGCCAAGCTGTCCCAGTGCTGGGACTGAGATTTGTTTGGGTCAAGCTCTGCTTGCCATCTGTCCCCTCAGCTCTCTGCAGAGTGCTGCTTCTCAGAGAGGGGCCTCATCCAGTCCCTTTCCAGTGATTTCAGCTCTGCTCTCTCCCACCCTTTGGGCTGGATCTCCAGGCTGCTGCAGGGCACCAGGAAAGCACACCCTTGGCAGCTCTCCTCATCCTCCTGATGGAGAGGAGGCAGCTCTACCACTTGTGTTTGGGTCTTCACTTAACCACACACTTGCCTTCCACATTCTCCTTTTCCAGCCAGAGAGCTACATGCAATTGCCACCTCCCAAGTGTGTAAGAGTTCTACTACTCTCCCACATGACTCTCCCCGATAGGTAAGAATGGTCCTTTAAGTCCTTGTTAAAAAATGAACAAGTCCTTTAAAAAATGAACTGGACTCTTGGTTGTTCTCATTCTCCAGGTTGTTTATGCTTTCCTTATCAGCAATTANCTTACCATTCTAACAAACCCAAAAATCTACATTTCTCACCCTGTGATAAATTACATATTATGCTACTACCTAATTTACATTCCTGCAAATTCTGTCTCCTCCCAAAGCCTAGGAAGCCCTTTCCATGGACAAAGGTTGAAAGCAGGATTTGTCAGAGGGTTTGGATCCTTTAAAACATGCAGAGAAATATTCTGTGCATTCCGGGTTCCAACACACGTGTTTCTTAGTAGAAGAGTTAAAGGGATTCTAACAGGTTCCCCCTAGAGACACGGGGGGAACATGCACTCAGCTTGTTGAGAAAAGAACACATAACACTCAAAGCTTTGTGCACCTAAGGATATCCTCTCCAGCACTGAAAAACTCAGGCATGCAATGGGCTGCAAGGCACCTGCAAGCAAATCCATACAGATTTGAAGCCATGACACTGTTCATTGTTAATAGTCATCCTCATTTTTGGAATTAATTCAACACACTGGTCTCAGCCTACGAGCTAAAACATGACACCAAAAATAATAAACTGCATTTTCTAACAGCTAGAAAGTACCAAATAATTTCAACAAATTGCTTTAACCTCTGGGTCTCATTTACAATTAAGTAAAATACTCTATAGCTGAATGTTAAAATATAAATAGGATCCAGCTTAGAAGTGCAAATGCCTGATAATGGCTAAGTAGTCAGAGAAAAACAACATGGTAATTGCGTCCATTACTATTTAAATGAAATAAACACAGCTACACAACCATTGAGTAGGCTCTCACCACTCCTGTTCAATACTGTGAATAATGGGGGCATCTCCAGTCACAATTTCCAAAAACCCTGGACCCTTTTGCCCCAAGTATGTTGGTCTGTGTGAAGTATTGTGACATGCCTATTAGATTATGTCACACCCTGACAGCTGAGGCTGATTGGCTGCAAGAGCTAACCTTGTTTATATTTTTGTATATAATATTCTTTCCACCAAAACCAAATTTTCTTCACTTTCTATTGTTAATAGGTTAAAGTATTTAGCAAGCTTTTGGCCAGCACCAAACCCCAAACCAGTGCATTCAAAAGTACATTCTATTGTGTAGCACTATTTCCTTTTTTTCTCTTATTTTGGGACATTATAGCACAGTCCTATATTTAAGCTAATTTTTTCAGTCTTAAAACTTCCTCTGACCTTTGCCTGAGAATGTCCAACATAATTTTCACTAAACATTTGAAATTGTCTGTAAAGGATACACAGAAGCCCCTCTTTTTGGAAGTGAATGATGTGCCCAAAAAACATTTCCCTGCCACATCCATTCCACAGAAAAACACTGGTAATATCTCAAAAGAAAAAGATGGCCCTAACTATGGGAAGGAGTTTGACTCACACCACTTCTGAGGCAGCAGCTGTAGCATGCTGCAATCAAGAATGCCAAGGAAATGTTCTTTTTCCTATTCTAAAATAATGAAGTAGCTCTAAGAGAATGTCTAAAAGCAATTTTCACTGCCTAGTGGGTTAAACCAGACACTGGGAGATAGTAGATTTACAATTATCTATATGTCATTATACCAAGATGCTATGATCCTTTCTGATTAGAGGATCATGCATACATTTTCTTTGCAACATTTGTTTCACAAGGAGATTAGGACTGTGTAGAGTGGCCCAATGACACAGCAAGAGCAATTCTGAATTTGGAATTTCTGAACTTTTGAGGACTTAGTTTGTAAATCAAGTACTGATAAAAAAAAATCCCACACTGCTGCTAATCTGCAGTTTATAGTATAATTGTAGTGTGCTACTGTGCTATTCCATTAGTGCAAAATTCTGTGCAAAGGAAGGCATGACTATTAATTGTACCTCACATAATTAAGCACCTAGGTTGATATTTATATGACATCATGACTGAACTCATGTAACATGATCCTGACGTAGATGGTGTTTTCCCCAAAAATGGATCTTAATACTTAAAACAATGGATGGCATTGCCCAATGGTTGGCAGTGTGGGCCATCTTTTGTTAACAGTGTCTGACATGGAAAATATGAATAAGATTACCAGAGTCCTTTTGTCAGTTTGCTTTAAATACAGAAACACATTAGATTATCCTTCCTGCTTGTTAAGCTTTGGTTTCATCAGGCACAATAGGAGCAGGGCTGCCTGTTCTGCCTGTATCTGCTGGAAGTGGGATATTCCTTGGATGAAACGGGAAATCAGCACAAAGCTCTTCCCTCAGCAAACCATCCTGTTTACCTCAGTACTTCATTCCAGGCAGAACTAGGAGGCTGCAAACAAAAGGGGCCCGTTGCAGGGCATGTGCACAGACAGAGGAAACACATGAACAGTGTCTGACATGGAAAATTAGTGTTAAAAAATCGAGTTGTTATAATGAAAAACGCCTTTACAAACCCTAAAACTCTAACATACAGATGCTTTTACACATAACACTGAATGACAACATACAGAAAACTATTTCCATTGTAGCTAAATGTTGCAGACAAATACATAAATAGATATATAGAGCACTAGAGAAAGAGTGACTATAGCACGAAGGAAAATTATTTATATCAGAGTTTTGCAATGGAAAAACATTCTGAAGAAAGAGCTGAAGTGAAAGGAAAAAACAAGGACTTTAGAGTGACACTTAAACATGCTTGATTCCAACTCTTCTCCATTATATTCAAAATTGAAAAACAATCACAATTCATACTGGCCCCAAACTAAAGATATCTGGAAGTATCCCATTCTCCCATCTCTGGAAAATGACCAAGTCTTTCCCTTTAAAGAAGACATTTCAGGACGAGACAGTCTTTCTTACACTAAAATCCTAATTGAAAGAACATGGCATGACCTGAAGCAAAATGTTAATTAAAACCATTCTGCATTTCTTTTCCAAGCAAAGTCTTTTGTCTGACTTTTATAGATTAATTTGACATACTCTCTTCCTTTGCCTGGAAAGTTCTGGGGTTTTTTGTTCATTCTGTAAAAAGCATGAAATTATTGTCCTTAATGCTTTGTTCTTTCCAATTGCATGAAATTCAGCAACATTTTCAAGCATATTTGTAAGATGATGAAGGCCAGAGCTGACACATGAAAAACACATGAGTGTGTCCATTTTGTTATAATAAATCCATACTCAGTATACATGAAAACCAGCACTTTAGCAGCTCATTAATTTTTTTTGTCCTCAAAGCACTAAACTACCACTTAACACAACACACCTCCATGTTTCTGATGGAAAATCAGTTGCAGAAAAAGTACTGTTCTAAACCCCTCCATCATCATCCAACACAAACACACTTCCCTATTTGCATATACAAGAAAGCTCATTTATTTAGAAAGGTTTGAAAGAAAATTCAATCTAAATTTATTTTTCTAATACAACTCCTTTCTCTATTAGGCTATAGAGCCTCTTTTCTCTCCTTTTCAACTAAAAAATAGTCAGTTTCTTACCCCAACTGGCAACACTGCTAAAACTGAGATTCCTTCTAATGTTGCAATCTAAATTCTCAGGTTCTAGCAGGAGACTGACATTGTTTAGAGCACTGAACATTATCCCTTTACTTTCTGCCATCCAGAAAGCTCTCCTGTGTCTAATTTCAAGGATACTTTTAAATACAACAGCAGTAAAATCAACCAAGTTACATAAAGTGCAAAGAGATTTAGTTTTTCCTGGAGGCCAACAACATGGTGGGACTTGGGCAGACCATTTCATACTTAGTAAAACTTCTATTCCCTTTTAATACATTGCCCACCAAAACAAGCAGAAAAGACCAAGAAATCGAAGAATTAAACACAGTTTTTTCAGAAGCACATCAAAAACAATTAAAAAACCCCCAAACTATAAATAAGAATTACATACCATGGAGAAAAATCAGAGGGCTGAAGAAAGAGGTTACATCTTGTTGCTTCTGTCCTTGCAGGAGGGGAGGGGAGTGAAATTAAATTGCTTTTCCCATGGTGCCTCCTGAGCCCAGGTGAAAGCTGTTACCTCCCAGGCAGTGCATTCAGCTGAGCTGGGGAAGGCAGGAGCATAAGGAGGAATCTCAGAGAAAATCAAATGGTTCTCAATGGAGAAAAGTAAAAAGGGAATGAGGGGACATTAGGAAATGCCGTCTAGGAAAACCTTTTCTTGGAGAGTTTAACATTTGTCAAATGGATTATCTTTGAAATACTTGTATATACTTACATAGCCTTTAAATTGAAAGCTGTAAAATACTTATTGTGCTTACTCTGCTGGCCTGGAAATTGCACTAGTTTGCATATTTTGAATAAAATTACATGGACTGTTATCTCTGAGGAATTAATTTCTCAGCCATAATATAAATGAGTGAAAGTGGAGAAAATAACTAAACTATTTGTGAATGTTTTGTTCCACCAGTCACCGTGAATTCTGCTTCATCTGTAGTTCACAGCCAAAAGGAATCCAGGGTAAAACATTTTCTGGGGCTATCTCCTGTTTCAAATTTCAGCTAAGAAAAATAAATGGAAGTTTAATTGAACGCATCCCTTATAATTTCTCACTTCATAACAATTTGAAAATCAATCATAACAATTCCACTTCAAATAGCATTCTGAATTGCAGGTATGTAAGCAAACGGTTGAGATCTAAATTAAATATGGAAACAATTTTAAGTTCACAAATTACATAAGGAAACTTATAACTCAAAAAGAGAAATGAACATTTGTATTTTTTTTTTCTTTTCAGACACAGTAATTACCAAGACCTAAATAGAATTCCTTACCATATTTACTTACAGGTATTCCTTTCTTAAATATGCCACATATATTTTAATCAAGAGTTACCATTAGTCTGGTTAAATTATAATTTATCCTGGGCAAAATTTTTGGAGGCCTAATTTTTGGAGACATCTAATATACAGAACACCTGTTGTAGTTGTGAGAGAAATGTTTCACCAGAACCTGTAATAAATCTGATTGTTGGCCAGAGTGATGGTAACTATTAGGAAAGCATATTTTGTATCAGTGATTTAACTTGGAGTGAATAAAAGCAAAAGCTTTATTAATTATAGGAGCACTAAAATCTGCTTTTGGCTGAACTTCACCTGTGTTTTCCTGGGTTAACAGCAACATCTGCTTCTCTGTGCCATCACTCACAATATGCAGCACCAGGTCAGTTCTTTCCCTGTCTCCTGCCTTTTTCTTTGAAAGGAAAGAGGGAGCTGGAGGAACAACCTGTTCTTGTCCTGCAATTGATATCTTTCTCCCTCCTAGCACATTGCTAAGAAGTAAAAACATAAAAAAAACATTAAAAAATTAAAGTAATATACTGTTACAAAAAGAGAGAATAAATATAAATAATTTCCCAAACTATTATTATTACCATCGAACAACAAATTACAAGTCTTTCTACTAAACAAATCTACAAACTGTGCTATTTTTCTATAATTTATTGCAGCTAATTACATCTAAACAATACACAATTTTTTTTTTGTTCTGAGTCAGTGAAGTAGCTGGAAAAACACTATAATTTTCACACAGAAAACTTAACAAATTAAAGAGTTAATGCATATTTTGGGGGCATGGCTTGTAAGATAACATGATGTAGGGTGATTTCTATGCTGCATGGAAGGTTATATAGGGGAATAAATAAGCAATACAACCAGTTGCACTCAGCAAATATAAGTGCAACAGAGAGGTGCCAGAGAGCACAGGCGGGTAACCCAGGGGTGAGCAAACAGCTCTCTGGAAGCCCTTTCAATCCTGTTAAATATCTCAGCTGAGCTCTGTCTCCACTAAGGAAACTTTAAAATGGCCTTTTCCCTTCCTCCCTAAAGCTCCTGAACCTTAATGCTGTGCAAGAGCAGCACATGGGCTCCAAAGAAATGACACCTTCAGAGTCTGTGAATGGCAGATCAAGAGTCCACCTCACCCAGTAGAACCTCAGCCTCCAAGCAAAAGCCATTTAGGGCATTTTCCAAGCTTCCTCTTTTTTTCTCACTCACCCCAATAGGTGTCTCTTCCAACTCCCTGTTTAGTTTCCCTTTAAATCCATATTTTGGAAATAAAAGGTACACAGTTTTTGACAATGAATCCCACAGGTCTGCAAGCTGCTTGTTTTATCTAGCCAAGCATTTATACAAAGCACAGCAAACTCTTTAAAGTGGGGCTCAGTATAGTACCTTGTCTCTGGGGCTGGAAGGCCAACAAACTGACAAGAGTGTCTTTACCTTCACCTTGTAAACATCAATGACTTAAAAATTTGTTCCTTCTTTCAAGCTTCTTTCAAGTTCTAATTGTTCCTTTTCAACTGTGCTCTTTCATCCTTTTGCTCTGTTGTGACACCACACCTTCAAACTCAACAAAAAAAATTAATCCAGTCCATCCTCTGCACTCTCATCACAAAGTAACTTAAAAATTCACTTTTGTCTTAAAGCTTTGTGATTGCTTTTTTTTCTTTTTCTTTCTTCTTTCCTCCAAATCCCACATTAGGATAATTTCCAAATCCTGCTGGTTTTACCTCCAAAAAACTCCAGACCTCTACCCCTGTATCACTGTAAGTAAAACCTGATATCCAAACTTCCATGAGTATTATGAATACCCAGCTTCACTGATGTAAATCCTTCTCATCTGCCTTTCTTAACATCAGTGACGTGTGGTCCAGCATGAATAAAATAGAGCCACAAAGATGCTAGGAAGGGAGAACAGATAAACCCAGGAGGCACAGGGAGATTTGAATGTCAAACACAGAGAAAAGTCCTATTCAGCCCAGATCCCCTGGGCTCAGGAGTATGGCCAGCACAGATGGAACCTTCAGGGACTGTTGCTGCCAAACTTTCACAGAGACTACACAGGAAATTTTCAGAGGGGATGGTGATACAATCAGATTTACACAGATTCCTGATTCCAGGCTCTCCAGCTTCTTTAACCACCTGCAAAAGGTTATAAGATTTTTTTTTTTAAACCATTGTGCAGACTGTGTTTTGCCTTGAATTTGTTCATTGTCTACTGAAACTTTCCTCAGAAAATCAGCCTAAGACTGATGATAGCCATGGAGAAATCAGGTCCACGGTTTTCAAATCATACACTAGCATAGCAAAGGTCTCATAAAGAAATGTATTACATAATTTCAATGACAGCCACCTTTGTTACCTTCACCTAAACCAAATTTTAACAGTAAAATATTTTATCTTTTTTTTTCTCAGCAAAGGACCACCTACTTTATGCTGTGTGATATTCTGCAAATGATTCATGCAGGGACTTCCAGATTAAACTGCAAGCCAAGGTTCCAATGCAAATCTTTTGTGATCTCCTCTTGTTAATTAGTTTCTAAATTAAATTATCATCAGCAAGTTTGTTGTAAGTGTATTTTTAACTGATTCTCACTGGTCGCACTCAGTTACTGAGAGCCCATAGAATCACAGAGTGGTTTGGGTTGGAAAGGACATTTAAAGATCTTGTAGTACAAACCCCTGCAATGAGCAGAGACATCTTCAACCAGGTATGGTTGTTCAGAGCCCCATCCAACCTGACCTTGAGTGTTTCCACCCCTCTAGGCAACATGTCCCAGTATTTTACCACATTCATTGTAAAAATTTCTTCCTTAAATCCAGTCTAAAACTTTATTTTAAAACAATTTCCCCTCTGTCCTACTGCAACAGGCCCTATTAAACAGCTCTCCCCATTTTTCTTATAAGGCCCCTTTAAGTAGTGAAAGGCCACTACAAGGTCTCTCTGGAGCCATCCTTTCTCCAGGGTGACAATCCCATTTCTCTGAGCCTGTCTTCATAGGAAATCTGCTGGGATTGCACTCAGTCCCCCGTCTGTGTCATTAATGAAGACATTAAATAGCACTGGTCCCATTACAGGCCCT
Source organism: Thryothorus ludovicianus (assembly GCA_013397245.1). Lineage (NCBI taxonomy): Eukaryota > Metazoa > Chordata > Aves > Passeriformes > Certhiidae > Thryothorus > Thryothorus ludovicianus. Next base: position 1,238,918 of record VZTB01013653.1, on the reverse strand, counting down.
GAGGGACAGCACTTGTCACTGATGTCCCTGATCAGGACTGTGAGCAGTCGTCCCTCTGGATACAACAATTGAACCAATTCCTCATTCACCTAACAGTCCTTCTGTCAATCCTTGAAATATTATGGTTCAGTAGTATCTGGTTTCTTCTAACTCCCAAAGGGAATCCAGAACTCAAGAAATTTTAGACATTACGAGAAGGATTAGAGGTCCTTTGTTTAGTTTTTTTTTCCTCCCTTAGCAACAGATTCAAGTAAGGGGTGTGAAGCAATTCTCTTGGACACTGAGTATAATTATAACTAATCATTTCCTTCTTTCTCCTTGGAGCAATGTACATTGACTTCTCTTCATTTCAAGGTAGTTGGCTGACACAATTCAAATTTAATTACTCTTTCTGCCTGATAAACTCCAGTCTGTGAGCAAATATGTCTCGTTTTCAAGTCTGGCTAGACAGAACCAGTGTAATAAAGACCTTTCCACCCTTGGTGCAGCCTGTAACTTTTGAAATCTTTCCTGGATGACAAAACATCCTTCTCAACCATAGAACTTTATCATAACAAGGCTACTAAATAAAAAAACTAATTCCTAAGAAAACTCAAAACTAATAAACTGACTGCCAATTATAATGAATTCTCCTGTCAGAATTGCTTGACGCGCAACCAGAGCAGGTAATGGCAATGTTGATGCTGTCTTTCAAATTAAGGTTTACTAGGCAAGGAACAGAATTGTCATATTCATTCTAAATAACATTCTCATTTTTTCCCCATTGAGTAAAAATTTTCAGTCTCTGGAATGGTGATAGTAGCCTCATTTGTATAATCACTGGATACAAATATCCAGGCAGGAAATTCTGACAGGATTGCTTGTGCTTCACACCTTGGTTTATCTGCCGAGACTCTCTGTCAAGACTCAAACTAATACAGCATCATAAGAGAAGGGAATAGTTATTTTATTTTTTAATTATAAAAAACATCTCCAAATGGGAATTTCTATACTCGAATTCATCTTTGGATATCCCTTAGCAATGAGCAAAACAGCAAAATGAGCTCTGCAGGCTTGGGGAAGTTACTTTCAATGCACCTCAAAAATACTCAGCCTGTCTTCCAGAAGAAGGAAGCCAAGCAAAGGCAAGGGGTATCTCTAGTCAGTCCCATTTTAAAGCTGCTAGGAGGCAATTAAAATATTCTGATCATGGGCTGCCAAAGGACAAGCACAAACAGTTGCAGCTCCCTGGGGAAAACACGTCAGAAGCAGCAGATTTCTCAGACACGAGGCCAAGAGCAGCATTTGACACACACACACAGCTCAGTCTGCAAGAGGAAGATGAAAGGAAGCTTGAGAAACAGTTTATGCCCTGCGAAACCAGCAACCAAGCCATACTTTTCCTTGGGAGAGTTTGAACTCATGGCCACCAGCAGCTGCTCCCCTCTTCCTTGTTCAAACTGAGATAGATATCAGGCAGGTATTCAGCAATTTCTTTCACTGAGGGCTAGAGGTGATTGGCATGTCTCTATGAACACAGATTTTGAGTGAAACTCCAAAAAGTAAAGAAACAATTCGTGGTAATACAAAAAAAAATTAAGAAAATTTTGAAGACTCATAAATTATCCCTCTGATACAGTAAAAAAAGAACAAAATTGACAAAAACATTTCAAATAAAATTAACAATGTAAAATGAAGCAATCGCTGCACTTTAATGCCACATCTCAGTGGGGGCCCTGTTTTGAACTGGATGTATTTTATGCACCCCATTCTTTTTCTGAAATGAGTGAATTTTGCATCCAGCTTTTCTAGGAAATTCTATGCAGGAGTACAATGTAATACGATAAAGGATCAATCTTGTGCAGGCTCTGTTGCACCAGTGAAGGGTGGGCTACTAGCACTGGTTAGCTCAGCTTTCATGTGTACATGAATCACATTTAGCATAAAAGCACCATGATCCTAAATGAACTACCAAAGGAGGAATAAACACCATGGGTGAGGCTGTTACAATATCCTTACAAGGACAGATAAACAACTGATTTTTAGCTGGACTACTTAGAATCAAGGCTGGCTGATGATGAGAATATATTCCTAAACCTAAGAGAGTGATCAATGCTATCCCATTGTCAGCTTTCCCTGCAGCTCTCTCCATAATGATATTGTCTTTCCTACCTAAATGGAAAAATTCCCTTCTTATACAACACCTGATCTATCTTACATTTCAAATTTTGCTCAGCAGAAGACTGGCACATATCATGGGCATGCATACAGAGTGCCACAGAAGACAGGCAAGCAAAATTATTGTAAAACATTTTTATGAAAGAAAAATAATCCCAAATAGGGTTGATTTTAAAAGAGGTCTGATGTTATTACTGGTCTTGGCTTCAGTTTTATAACCTTGCTGTGCTGAAACAAAACATCAATGTCAAGCAGTGTCAAACCATGGACTCAAGGGGGATTCCAAATATTATAGTGCCTCCATTCTGCAGGGAAAAGAGGAAAATTAGTATAAAAATAGCATGGAGTTTGGTAATAAGTATTTAAAAGCAGCTAAAGCTCAGATTTGTTAGTGAAAATGGATATATATATATAAATATATATAGTGGTGGATGGCAGAAAACTTTTCTGATAGACCTGATTCCAGAGTGTTCAGCTGTTTGCTGCATCTTGTAAAAAAAAAAGTAGTTTTAAAAGCTATGTTCTCTAAATTTTTAGAAAAATAAGAGACTCATATAAAGTATCTTTATACTCCTGAACTATATGAGAAATAAAATCTAAGGACACACAAGCAATATAAATTTTATCTATAATGAAATATAAGAATATTTTTGTTGTAAAGTGTATGCTTGGGCTCTTTTCTGATTTTTGTACTTTTATAAAAATTTTCTTCTGTTGATACTGCTAAGACACACATTACCAAGAAAAGCAATTAGGCTAAGCAAAAAAGCAGATACACCAATTAAACTTCATGTTACCACATAGACAAAACAATGAAAGTGCAAAAGAGGTTAATTGCTCCATATAGTTATCTAGCTCTTTTCAAATTAAGATATATTTGTATATATACACTCTAGAAAATAATCTCAATAAACTTCTGAAATAGCTTTGTAGAATGACTTTAAACAGTGTTTATCCTAATTAATTGAGGAAGTGAATTATGATAAACTGAATAGATGTATTTTATTTCTGAATATGTAAGCTGTTCTGCAGTGTCACAGCATTAATCCTTATAATTGCATTTGGTTTCCTCGAGTTCTAACAATGAAAAAATATATTTGGCTTTAAAAAAATAAAAATTAAGCACGTGAATTTTAAAATAAACTGTCCATTGAATGACACATTTTCAAACAACAGACCCTAAGTTAAAGCACATACTTTGAGAATGTGGAGTTGAAGTCTTGAGGAAACACTGCTTGAATCTGCCTGTGTACCTCAGATGGTCTTAATTACTACACTATTTGTTGATGTGCAAGACCTTAAATCATTCTGTTCTCCAGAAAGAAAAGAGAAAGGACATTCTATTGTGCGTTTTCAAATGTCAGCTTTTGAAATAATGAACCCACATTTCTGAATTTCAGCTTGTTTTTCACTCCAGTTTGAGAATGGTGAAACAATCCTACTTCAAGATTTATAGCAGCAGCTGGTGTGAGTTACAAAAGCACAGGAATGTCACTGGAAGCACATGAAAACTCAAACTTTGCCTCAAATTTTACCTTCAAAACAGCTGAATGTTATTTGCCTAAGGTTTCTGAAGACTAGACATTACAGCTGATGTCAGGCATAGAAAGTGTCAAGCAAAAATCTCTCTTAGAAATTTATGAGCAGGTTTATCGCTCAGAAAGAAAACATTAGAAAGACTACAACATTCAGGGAAAACTGATAATCCATTTTAATGTAAATTTCAAAGGCATAAATCACACAGTATCATACAGAAACATAATTTGGCTCCAGCACCTGGAAGGAGTCACGTTACATCACCTTTTTCTGTTTCTTTCCTTTTTTTCATCAAAGAAATATCCATTCGTTCTTACAGGAGGACAAACAAAACAAAGCATATTTATTGTGTTCTCACAATTGGCAATGTTTGGTGTAATTTCATGTGTTTCATGAGATGACATATTTATGAGTATTTACAATCTTCAGCATTTTTATCCTATCCTAAAAATACCTTCTGATTTGTTTCACAAAACACTTCTTTTTCCTGCTGTGCATCCTTCTTTCTCTGATGTCAAGGTGCACATCAGGCTGTAAAAGCACAGTTACTTGAAATCAATAATGGATCAATTTCTAGTCAATATCTAAAAGCATAACTCCAAATAACCAGGCAAAGAACAGTGGGATTGGATAGTGGAAAGGCAGGCAATCACTTCTGGACCATCAGGCAGGATGCAAGGAAGAGAAGGCAATAAAGGTTCAATGTCCACGTTCACGGCTGATGTGAAAGAAGACAAACCTAAAATGAAACAAAGAGAAGTCCCAGGGATCACTTAGGGCTGCAGGAAGAATTCTGCTTTCTATTATCCAATCAATATTTGGCATCAATGAAAGTATCCCCATGAATAGAGAAACCAGCTCTAGCTTATGCAATTTTCCACCTCTCTTCTCTTTCATGAAGTAAATATGACAATTGGACGTAGAGTGTTTTGTTGTATTAAGGCTTGGTATTTTAAAATACTTCCATACATGAGAATAGCAAATTCTATACAGTAACTGATTCAGCAAAGGCAGCCTTTGATCCTGAGAGTAGAATAAACCATTATTGATTTTCTTAATTCTATAACAATTACTTTCACAATGATGTCTACCAACAATTGATTTATAATTCATCAACAACTAAACTAGAGGCTTTCAAATCTGTGCTACATTGGTTAGATTGATGCAAAGCACATGGTAATGTGATGATTTACTTATTAAATTACAAACTCTTACAGCCAGGTTTCTCATGGAAATACACCAACATTTCTACTGATGTAGAAATTAAATTAATTTCCCACCATAGTTCACTGAACTTACAGTTTATTTGCCCCATGAAAGTTTCTCCCAGTAAATGTCTAGACAGTTTCAGAAAAGCAAAAGTAGAGGGAGTGGAGACACAGCTAACCAGCATTTGGTTCTTTACTTTAGGGATCCTTTATGCCTGTGATCAGAGCTGCCAAATCTCACATTTCCATCCAGATCTATAAAATTCCTCCACAAACACCACAGCTCTCACAGCCAAATGCATACCCAGGAGCATCCTCTTTCATTTGAAAGTCCTTTTCATCAAACTGAAGTTTGAAACCAAAAGACAAACAAAGAAAAAAAAAGGCAAGCTGTAGACTTTAATGAGGAGAGGTAAAAGTCTTAATACTTCTGCAATATCATTGATTGGGATAGACACACACTAGTACTCAGGTAACAAAGTATGGAAGCATAGCATAAAAAGAGATGCAGCTGCTGTAGAACTAGGAAACCACCAAAAACTCTACATATTTATATTAATGTGACACACATTACTGTTGAATTGCAAAAGTCATGGGTGGAAAATGAGAAAAACACAAGATAAGGAAGAAAGAGAGAATAAGATTTACAAGAGATAAAAAAACTGCATTGATTTATGAGAACAAAGACATCATTTAGTAAAAGTTAGCTGTGCAAGTTACAGCAGCTTACAGTCATCCTCAGGAATTGGCGCTTAAATTGCAAAAACTTCCAGGTCTTCTATATCTTGGCCATAAGAAACACACTCTTAACTCAAGAAATTATTAATTCAAACACAAATGTGTTTTTCTTCTTCATAAGCCAGGCCTCTTTTTGTTTGAAATTATTTCCTGAACAATGCTTTCCCAGTTCCATTTTCTCAATTCTGAAATAAAATCCATATTTGTGGCTGACTTGTAACAGAGCATGAATCAAAAGGAGGATCAGAGTTATTTATGTTATATGTTATTTGCACTGGGTTCCTATCTTAGGCTGAAAACTTGGAATCACCAACACGTGTAAGATTCTGCACAATGCTTGAACTTTCTTTTGGAGTCAAAATACTTCTGCTCATGCCAAGAAAGACTGGAATTGCTACAGGCCTGATCTCCTACCAGTCCACATCCAAGTATGCCAACTTACAGGATAGGAATGAACAGTACCTCTGGATATGTACACATTTAGAGGCCTTCATGGTATGAAAACTTCCTGCACACTCTGGCCCAGGCTCTTGCTCAGTTAAATGGTACAGCTGTTCTCACGTATTTTAAATTCTTCAGTGGGCAAAGTTAGCATTTCAGGCTGAAGCAGTCCCAGCAATTTCAGTTCAGCTGCAGAGGGAGAAGGC
>VZTB01013653.1:1163389-1232608 GCA_013397245.1 Thryothorus ludovicianus | reverse complement strand
GAGAAGGCTATTGTAGGATGAAGTATTCCTAAGTGATATTAATCCACTAGGTTGAGAAAAATAGGACTGTAATATTTTCTTTGCATTATATACAAGTACTACACATATAAACAAATTTAAATTTCTTGAAGACCCCTCAAAGTGGCAAAGACATGAATCCAATCTACAGGAGCAGGGTCATAATTTCCACAAATAAATGATGCTAGCCAAGTATTGTTAACAGACACCAAAAAGATTAAAAGAATAGAACCTAGTAATATTAATTATTTTCTTAATAATTTTAGGATAGAAAAGCATACTGGGACTTCAAGCTTTGAGAAAGAATTTACCTTCACCAACTAAACATTTTGCTTCTCAAACACTAAAGGAATGAGAGAGCTGCTTTGCACTGTGTTATCCCATTACACTGTTGTGGGGAAAAAAGAGGTCTGGTGTAATGCTACAGTGTCTTTAAACAAAGAGGAATATCCTGAATATAAGTAACCATTTATATTCACTCAAACTAATGGAATAAGTCAAGATATATCTCACATATGTTCCCTAATTTCAGATTCTTATTGTTCAGAAACACATGGTCTTGTATCAGAGCAAGTCCTGGCCTGAATTGTATTCCCAGCTATATCTGATGGAGATCAACCAAATTACTATCCCCCTGTACCCACATTTTTATCTTCTTATTTTATTCCTGCCTATTTAAACTGTGAACTCTTCTTTGCAACGACTCCCACTCTTCCAACAGGTTCGTAAGCAGCAGCACAACATAGTGTGAACTTAATCTGAGTATCCTTCATTAGAATACTAAACATGCTTAAAAAGCACTTCAAACAATGCCTCTTTGAACAGATGAATATTTATGATAAGGACAGAGAGCTCCTTAGGAGACCTGATGAAACACTGTGCTTGTTCATTTCAAAGGGTTCAGAGCAAGCTGATTTGAGTCACCATTTCAAATTGTTCAGCACTTGCAGTGGTACTGCTTTGTCTAATAATTTCAAAAGCTGCTTATTAGCCCAGCTTTGTATGAAATGTCAGATTTCTGACATGAGTGCAGAAGATAAACACTGGAACATTTTAGGAAGTTGAGTGACAATTAATGACATATAGAAAGCCTTCTAAAACCAAAACAGAACACTCAGAATTTAGCCACGACAAAGAGATCACAGCAGATTTTTAAACAATACTTCCAAACATTATGCAAATTTGTCATTTTTTTAACATTTAAGGCACCATAAAAATGCATATCCAATATGTTGCTTGTATGACCTTCTCAGAGATCTATCAACACACACATCCTCACAGTAGCAGAAAATGGCTCTTTGTCAAGATCAATCTTTCAGTCAAGGGTGAAACTCCTCATGGTTCTATAGTTTCCATGGACATAAAATATGATCATAAGAAAAGTTTTTTCTAATTTTATTTTACTTAACAAGTGGTAAGTAATCATTGACACTGTTTAAAGATGTAGTTCAGCACAATAAACATGATTTTTTTGTTGCTGTTGGTTGGGTTTTAGTCTGAGAAGTAGAAAAGAGATAAATTGATTACATCTGTGGTGAAAAAGTGAAACATGAGAAAATGTTACCAAAATCCATTAAACCAACTTTCTAATCTCTAAGTAAATCTTTAACCACAATAACTATTTTATTTTCTATTTGCAGGCATGGTTGAAAACAAGCTTTACAAGAAATCCTAAATGAAGCAAAGAGTAAAATTACCCCTAGGCAGGTCTCTCCTGCAGTATCACCAATAAGAATACACAACGAGAACTTAATTGTGGCTTTTTCAACAGAGATTTGTGAATTCACTGGTTTTCTCTTCTGTGACTTCGATGACTGCTGTGACCTCCCCTAAAAAAGATCAAAGGAAGGTTTTGATGTCATGAATAAAACTTCTGATTATATTATATCTCAATTAAAAAAAATCTTCTAACCCACATTCTTAGAGACATTTATAGAAAGTACCAAAGATCTGGCCTTTATTTTTTTTCAGAATCCCAGTCTCATTGAGAGTCTTCAATGTCTCTGTTATTGCCCACCACTCCCTCCAAAAAACCCCAAACCTTTCAATATATTCAGCTGAGATGCTCAGTGATATTCTAAAGAAATAATAGAGTCTTAAGGATTACACCTAAACTAGTTTGGTCACTGTTCTGTGAAAATAAGCAACCTTTTTTTACACATTTTAGCCAAACCTACCAACATCAGTTATTTGCCAGAATTAATGAAGACAGTGATGAATGCATAAAGACATAACCTGGGAGAAGTTTATACTTAATAGTAATCAGAATAAAGTCTTTCCTAATATTTTGTCTTGGTAAATCCTCATCTACAAATTGCCCCAGTATTTCAAATGCAAGTATTTCAAATTTCTTCTCCTTCTTTTGGACATAGATTATTTGAACTAGAGTTGATTTTTTTATAGGCTATGACCACATACTCTCAATTTTTAATACACAGAGTTATATCAAACCTCAGTTAAGTTGTGTAATTCTAATTTCCACCCCTACCCCTCCCCACATTGCTGCTTTCAGAGTAGGAGTTAAAGGTAGGAAAAAAGCCAGAAACAGGAAGAAAATTGAGTTTTGTCAATTGTTATTAATAATTTCAAAGAGTAAGAAGGAGCTTGGACATAGTATGAAAGTGATCTGACATGATAAAGGAGGTAGGCAGGCTCTGGTAGAAGGGTGCATTTCTTTGTGCAGCAAAAGGGTGCTTCTCCTATTCTCATCCCACCTCCCCAGCCACAAGCCTTCTTAGGCCTGCAGCAAAATGAATCTTGGAGAATTTTTCTCACTGTATTGGATACAAATGTTTTCATAAGCTAAACTTTCTTTGTTCTCTATGCTTCTGAATTCGCTGCTCCGGCTGCCAATAAAACAAGAATATAATGAAAACTGTCTAGAACGATAGAGAGCTGGAAGCTCCAGGGACAAAGAAGGAAGCTCTGTTACTGTTCTACAGAAAGAAAAACAGTGGTATGGAGAATGGAGCTTCTCAAAAAGCACTTAGCCAGTGGTAAAACTGGGAACAGTGAAGCAAATACCCATGTAAAACAAATATTGTAAAAACTGGAGTAAAACAGAGACAAAGATAATCTCTTCTCCAGTTCTAAAACTTTTAAGTAATGTAGTTTCTGGGCAAATCTGAAGCATAGTTTCAATGTCTTCAGACATTTCAGTAACTCATCACTTTTATGGTAGCTCTGCTAGTTCAGATCACTCCCAATATCCTGCATTCCTCTCCTGGTGTTGAATTGGCTATTGTAGCAGTCTAAACAAAACATTCTTGTAGTCGCCTTCCTTGGCTTACAGCCCCATCATTTATTATGCTATAGTGAGCAAAGTTAGGAAGGTAAACAGCTCAGCTTAATCCTGTCTTGTTTAAATTGGCCCTTGAAATGGTCAACACTTAAAAATTTAGCACTTAGTATTTAATGCAATAATTTAGTACTTAATGCAATATTTTATACTATGGTCTGGACCTTATCTCTACAAACTCCTTGATTTATACAGAGAGCTGCAAACTGATGAGAGAAGATGTTTTCTAAGGGCTAACATAGCATTTTTGCAGAAAGAGAGCAGTAAATTTGGGTAACATATCAATGTTTTACAAGCCTGACACACCAGACTGACTTCTTGAATGCATGAACAAAACTACCTGTCAGCTGACTCCCAAAGGGCCTTCCCAAGGAAGGGTGGCTCAGCCATTCAAAACATGGCAGTCCCAGTTCCCAGGCAGTCTCTCGCATGTGCTGGAAGCATCACATGTTCAGCATCAACAGCGGAATTTTTGGTGTGATGAAGTCTCAGCTGTTTGCAAGCTGGAGCCAGGAAATATTCTTTGTCTTCTCTGTACCCAAAGGAGTTCAAGGGCTGGCCACAGCAAAGACTTGTCTAGCCTGGAACTGTCTGGGATGAGAGGGAAATTCAGCAAACAAGGGAAATGTTGAGGTAGAGAAGTGGGAGAGCTGGTTTGTGAATGTCAGTGTGTTGCAGGGTTTGTGGTTCCTCTTGGCTGACTTCAGCTCTCAGGAGAAGAGGGGTCGGGGGCATTGGCGGTGAAGGCTGGATTCCTGGAGGAGGATTACAATTTACCTCCCAACTAGACTGGAGAGTAGCCAAGGCAGTGCTGCATCTGACTCTTTCATGTTGAGAAGACCATGGGAGAATAATCCTGAATTTTCTGGTGTTGAAACTTGAAGCCACAGAGATATTTTGGTTTTTATTTTGCATTGTTTCCCAGAGTCAATACATAATCACAAAATAATATAGGTTGGAATGGAATTCTTGATGTTAAACCCACACAAAGTCCCATATGAAGTTCTTGCAGTAGTAATCCTTCTCCAGAATCCTTTGACAACCCCTTTTCAGTCCCAATCCAGTGCAGCTGTAGGCTCTGCCTCTCCACCAACCCCAACTGCAACCCTAGGCATTGGCTGAGCTACATGGAAAGCCCCACAGCCGTCCTCCCCAAGACTTCTTATTTTCCATAAGAAAATTTTCCAAAGGGAAAAGTCTTCTTGCAGACTGCCTATTTCTTTGGCAGCACTTCTCTATCCCCACTTCACCTACAGCTCTACACTTGGTCTCTCACCCAACCCCAGCCTTAGGCCTGTGCAGGTGCTGAGCCTTAGGCCAAGTTCCACAATGTAGTCCTGTATGAAGTTCCCAGAGGATAACTTTTCTGGCAGCTTGTTCTCTTCTTTACCAACCCATTTACAGCCAGACTGAATCTACCTGCAGCCCTAAGCCTCCTGTCTCCTCAGTTCACCACTCTAATCCTAGGCATTAGCATAGACTGAACCTTAGGTCAAGCTACATGAAGTTCCACATGAAGTCCTTGGCTGATAACATTTTTGGCATGCCCACTCCAAACGATCCCAGAACCCAGTCTCTCTGCCATGTCCAATCCTAAACATAATCCTTGATTTTAGGGGCCAAGGGACAGCCTGGATCTCAGCCCAAGGTCCCTATCTCTGCCTCACATTATGAATTTCTGCAGGGAGAAGTCTTTCTGCAGACTGTTCTTCCCTTTGGCAGATTTACTGCAGTCCCACCCCAACTGGAATGCTGGGCTTTGTTTCTCCGTCATCCTTAATCCTAAACCTAACCTTTGGAACTGGCTTAATTTTAGCCAAAGATGCCTACCTCCAGCTGAGTCCCACATGAAGATGCTCTCATGAGATGACTGTGGCAGTACCCCATTCCTTTGTTAATCCCCTACTACTACAAGCAGGACCAGACATGCACTGCTCAAATTTGCTTCAATCACTGTTTGAAATGAACTTGATGGCATATTTTAAGAAAGTCCAACCAATCCCATTTTGCCATCTATAATTTAGCAGGGTATTAATCCCATGTTGGTTCAGGGGATTTGTAAAGTTCCAAGGAGGTTACTATACCCTTACCAATCCCATAAACACCAGCTTTTGCTTAAATAGTGCCAGAGACAAGTGTTTTTCCTGAGGAAAGGTGGTCACTTTTCTGACACTTGAGGTGGCTAGAGTGAGCAAAAAGAAATTAATGACAAAAATTAAAAGACAATTCTACAGAAGGAGCACAATCACCAACTCCTGTCTTTATCTCAGATCTTTAAATGACAGATGGTTTTGGGCTTGAATACAACTGGGATCAGACCACTGAAGGTCTTCAAAAAGAAGGATGAGACTTCAAACATACCCAGTAGCTTTTGTCCCAGAGATCCGGAAAGTCTGTGGAGGCAAAACTGAATCAACATCCATTAACACAATCTGTTCACTTTTTCCAGTAATTTGACAGATACATCCAATGTTTTCCAAATGGAAAAACACCTCTGCTTGGCTTATGAAGGAGAGATGCTTTGAGGTCAAGATTCTCAACACTGTTTCTAAAGAGCTTTACAGACTGGAAAAAAGCAACATCCAGCCTTTGTCAATGCCAACTATTTTGTTTATTTTTGCATTTTTTTCACTGTATCTTTTCCAGAAAATGTTTTAGGCCACAGAGGACGGGCAGTGGTAGAACTAGGTAGATGTTTTGCCTGTCTTCATGAAAAACACATTGGGGGACTTCATTTATCCAAAATGTTGCCTAAGGGTTAAAATTGGATACAACGACTAACCTATACATTTAAAATAATGTCACTAAAAAATTACCAAATAGCAAAAAAAATCTGTCATTATCACAGAAGACTTGATAAATCTCATGTGTAAATAAATAACACTTATACAGAAAAAAAAAATTATTTGGAATTTTTAGGACTAAGGGTAAATGGAAAACTCAATGTACAAATAATGAAGGTAATGTAAATCCAAGTGTTACCCTACATATAAACTGTTTCAATAGCTGTTGCTTTCCGTGTTTCAACAGAATAAAATGAAGCTCTTGAATATGAATATCCTTGAAAATGAATATTTTCCACTGTAAATACTGTTTCAGAACCTCATCATCTGGACATTTCTAACATGTAACAAAATCAAAGTGCTTGAGTAGCTCATAGCTTTCTAGATTTTGCATAGAAAGGAAACAGTTGCTCCCTGAGGAATTCCACTACTTTCCAGAGAAACAAACATCTCTAAATAAAAGTGCTTTCAGGAAGACCCATCAACATTGGACAGTAACTACCACTTCTATTGCTTAGTTAAAGTATATGAAGACTCTTATGGCAATAAAATGTTTGAGAAAAGTGGCTGATATCGGGGGGCTAGAGGATTGTTTCATTTGAATTTCCATAAATGCATTATTTTATGTTAAAAGACACGTTGATTCATAATTTAATTGATAATAGTGTCCCAGAAGCCCCAGGGCTCCCTGACAGAGCAGACTCCAAGGCAGCCAGCCCATGGAACAAACAAACTGCCCAGATCCAGCACTCCTAACCCCTTGTCAGGTTCCAGAGGCTGTGGGCAGGGCTGGCTGAGCAGAAGGCTCTGCTCACCCACTCCTCCCCCTTCCAGGACCTAGACTGGGCATTTCCACTGGATACTGTTTGTGTACACCTCAAAACATTTGTACTGTCTCCTTCTTCAAGACCTTTTGCAATGATTACAAAAGAGACACACTCCAACTACCTTTGTCTACGCAATCACTATAATTGAATTCCTATTTACAGAATTTACATTGGTAATAAATTATTCTACATGCTGCCTATGCAGTTTTAAGGCATAGAAATGTATCCCTCCCCAGGTTTTCCTGTGTTTTTCAACCTGATTTCTTTTCTGGCACATGCAATTTCTATTTAGTGCTCAGATTAAACAGACAAGACTAAACAGACTCTTGTGTTTAGCCAAGTATGATAAACATATTCGTCATTTCTGACTGGTCAAGAGCAGAAGTGCAGTGAAAAATGAGAAAATATTTTAAAACTCAAGCTTTACAGGAGGCATCACATAGCTCAAGGATGTCATATTAAATGTGGTAAGTAAAACTAAGAATAGTTCATGCATGATCCATATGCTGAAATCTAATCTAATAAATATTTGTCCAAAACTTTTGAATAGTGAAAATATTAAAAAAAAAATTATTCACTTAAAGAGAGGTTCAATCTAATAATCACAGCTAAAATCAGAAAAAAGTTTACAGCAATTAATGGGATTAATTCTGGTAAAGGGCAATGTTCTTCCTCACTGTACTGACAAGGTCAGAATTTACTGGAAAAATTTACATCTCATTCAAAAGCTTTAATTCCACAGCAAGCTATATTTTATATTGTATTCCTCTCTTCCAGTCAAAACTGGTCTCTTTGTTACTGAAACCTCCCAATGTGCATCAAATTCACAGCTACTGCACAAGGGCTTTAATATTCTCAAGTTCAAACACTCATCTAGCTCTCAATTGTGTCACTTAAGATTTTTTAGCAATATTTTGCTAATTAGTTTTAAGCTAATTAATGCTGTGTATTGGCCCCTCTCTGTGTGCCCTGGAGCCATTTGTTGTGCTATTTTAGTACAGAGAGTGTTTTGCCACTCATTTGGTTCCCTACCTGGCACCATGACGGGTGCTGGGAGGAAGGCCTGAGTCTCTGGTGCTTCCCTGCAGGGTTTGAATCTCCACTGCAAACTTTCGGCTGCAGCCCAGTTTGAATTTAGAAAAACATGCTGAATCATTGGCAGGCTTGGTGCAGCTTGTTTCTGTCACACAGTAAGGGACTGTTTTTCTTGAATCTTGAAAGGAAAACTTTCCTGTTCCCAGTGGCTTGCTACAGGATACTGAGCACTCATGTCAGGATACTCGTTTTCCAACACTTTAAAATTGTAAATTGTGTCTGAAAATACAGAATGCAATTAAGGTGGATATTGCAGTCTCTTGCTGCTAGTCACTGTTTCTGGCAATTGTCATCACCTGTGACACAGGAAACAGCATGGGAGCCCAGTGTCAGAGGTTGCATATCAGCTTCCATCCTGTCAGGAGAAATTTAATATTTAAAGATGCAGTCTGAATACTGATTCTGGAATGAGCGAAACGCAATGTAGAATCAGGCCCTTAATATTTAATTTAACATTCAACATTTAAATACAAAGCCTCTTCTGACTGGATTGTAACAACAGAGTTTTGGGTTCTGGAGTCATATAGTTGGAATTTCAGATGTCACTCAGATGCCACCTTTTTGGCTTTTTGCTAATCTGAGTGTCAGACTCAGCAGGTGTCAGTAATCACCTCTAACTGGGTTCCTGGGCTAGACACTGGAGATGGCAGAGCAGGCACTGCAATCCTCCTGCCACCCTCACAAAAGCAGGGATACAGCTGTCCAGTGTAGTGCTGCAAGTTTTCCAGGATGGCACTGGCTAAGGAAGGAACAAGACCTGCAGGAGATGGACAACAGTTAATGGATACACCATGGACTGCCCAGAAAGGATCCCTCAGGTAAGGCTGGCACTTACAGAGCTGAATTGCCCTCAAACATTATACTCCTGCACACACTCACTTGTATTGGTCCTGCACACTTCAATTGCTCTTCAAAAGGCCTTTTATGTTAAAATACAACTGTAAGTGATGAAAATGACTGCTGGAGTACGCTGGTGTCAAGAAGGATCACACAAACCCATTGACACCACCTCAGTTCCTGGGCATAGAGTTTCACTTCACCGTTCCAGGAACAAACATCAAGTGGAGACTGTACATGCTCCCTGTCTCTCCCCAACACCATGGAGGAGCTGTCTCACTCATCTCTGGACAACATTCCTATCATCAGTCCCCAAGAGCTTGGGCTTGGCAGCCAGCAGAGCAAAGGTCACCCCTCTGCTTTCACTCTGTGCTAATATTTTGTGTGCTGTTTGTTGCTGTGTATCTGGGCAGCCCTGCTCCCACGCATGGACAGTAGCCCTCCAAGTCCAGCCTCTGCACATTTCACCTTTGTCACTGCTTAGAGACAAAACCATGACCCTAGAACAAGACATGGCATACATTCTAGAACAGGACATGGCACACATTCTCTTTGTTACTCCATAGCCCCTCTGAATTTCAATTGTTATACTGTAATGTGAGAAATATACAGTAAAAAACACCATAACCACTTCAAATTGCAATATTTGTACGTCTGAAATAATGACAGCACATCATTCAGTTCTGCAGGCTGTTACTGATTTTAATAGTACACACCCAAAGAGGAAGGTCTCACTGACAGTGGACAATTAAGACTGGTTTGAATCCATCAAATAGCAGTAATTTTACTAGAATCCAGTAAAACATGACTTATCTTCCATAATTAAAACAAACAAGTCCTTATGAGATTAAGAATAGAGAAATGGTGAGTAACAAAATTAAATTTTAAAGCATTTTTACCTCTCAACATTCAGGGATCCATCTTTGAATACTATTTTTATTCTAGGATCTGAAGTTAGCAGAGTAATGGCAAACACCCTATGCTTCCTTGCATGGCACTGCAGCTGTAAACTGAGGCCCTAAAAGAGGGACCCACAGCCATTCTTAATCCTGTGGAAAGTGGAATGGTCTGAACAGAGAGAGGAAAAGAGAAAATACACTGTAGCATTGAAGAAAGAATGGCTCAGTGAATGGATAAGCAGAAATTGATGGGTGATCCAAGATTTGAACTTGACGACAGTGAGTTTCATGTCACAGGCACAGGATTTCTTCTGTAGCAAAAAAAAAAAAGTGAAGAGAACACTAGGAACAATTTCACATGGACTTGGAGGGTAAGAAATACCTTGTAAGAAGGAAAACAAGAAGAGGAATTACATTACAACAGCAGAAGAGGAGGGAGCAAAAGAAACACGGGAAAAGGCAGCAGGCTATGCAAATCACCCCGAAGAACAAACAAACAGGTCTCAAACTGGAGATGCTCCTCAAGCATGAGAAGCTTGAATGATGTGAAGCCACCTGTAGGCAACAACACTAACAGTGAAGTGACTCTGTTATTGTTAGGGCTGTATGTGAAATAAAATACTTCTGAATTTTGTCTGGATGAGCATTTACAAACTGTCACCTTTTCCAAGAGTTTCTGCTTCCTTCCCATATACTTTTATAGGTTGGTTTTGAACAATTACAGTTTTAGAGCCTCATTCCTAACACTTGAGAGTTTCCTGCTCAGCCCATAGTTCATACTACTAATGGGATTTCCACCCCCCACAATTACATTGCCTGAAGTTGCATTTTTTCCTTTAGGTCATATATTTATGGTTTCCTCTCCAAAATGAATTATAATTCATCACATCTACTGGCATTGTTGTTCAGCAGTTGGCTTGGCTTTTTTTTCTGTTGGACAAGCCACAGGAACAGTTGTCTTTGAATCATATTTATTAAAATTGTATAATGGAAGTAATTTGCATTCCTGTTATGTCCTTCATTGAACTGATCCTGCAACAGACACTCTAGGAACCGGTGAATTCTTTAAACACTCCTTGAGATAACGTGGATTTGCAGAAAACCCCTTGCCTGAGAGAATGGAAGTCAAGGATCTGGCAAAACCAATAATTTTCAACCAAAAAGCTGTAAGAAAACTTAGTTCTATAACCTACTCAATTCATTCAAACTAATGCAAAGGGGAATTCTGTGGGCTGTCACTTGTAATTTGGTTTCTTTTCCAGAATACACAAACGTGTCAACTGAACAGAACTAGATGTGCCATAGAGAGGCTGACAGGATTTGTATTTGTCCTAGTATAGAATATCAGACCTAAAATGTCTAATTAAAAAAAATCTCCAATGCCACATTTCTAGCACAATAATCCTATTAGATTGCTTAATTAGGACAGGCTCCAAACACTGCAAATGAAGGATAAAGTTCAAAATATACTTGCACTCATTTTAGGACAATGCACCCCGTCTGAGATATACTTTTTGATTTCCTTTCATCCTGGTTGCAGCTGGGTTAATTTTCTTCTTAGTACTGCTACACGGCTGTGGTTTGGATTCAGCATGAGAAGATTGTTGATAACACACTGATGTTTTGGTTGTTGCTAAGTAGGGCTTACCCTAAGATGACTCTTTTTCAGTGTCTGCTGCTCTCTCTGTGAGGAGGCACAAGAGGGAGGGAAGCTGGGAGGGAGCATGGCCAGGACAGCTGACCCAAACTGGCCAAAGGGATATTCCATGCCACAGAGCATCATTCCCAGTATACAAACTGGGAAGGTGCTGATCGCTGCTCAGGGATGGGCTGAGCATTGGTCAGTGTGTGGTGAGCAATTGTATTATGCATGACTTGTTTTTCTTCAGCTTTATTCCTCTCTTTTTTTGTCATCTCCCTTTTCCTTACCATTGTTACTGTTCTATTTTACTTCATTTCCCTCTTGTTTTCAAACTCTATGCATTTAAATGTGTTCTAACCATTTACTGGTTATTCTGGACCACACAGAACAAATAAATGAAAGCTTAAAAACCAGAAACTCTTGACCTGGTCAAGGTGCAAGAGAATTCAAGATATAGAAAACAATCCTGTAATTCATTCATTCAATGACTCCATGAAACCTTAAAATGAAATATGATCACCCAGAGCATAAAATCAAAAAGGACACATTATCCATAAAAATGTTACTGTAAAGGACAATTTAATTAGATCTTTCTGAATAATTTTCCAATTATCTGCCAGTGAACTAAAAAGTTCAAAATTAACTCTGCTCATTAAAAAGTTGTAATAGCAAAAGCTTTAAGAGTGACATAAACAAACAAACAATTTTTAAATTTCTTAATATCTTTTCCCAAGACCTATTTATTCTGGGCAAGCTGTTACTGGGGTAAAACTTCCCTGAAATTATTCACTTTACCAACACTCAGGTTTCAGAGGAGAGGTAATATGGCAGAATTCATGGCAGCAAGAGCTAAAACACTGAAACTGTTTACAATTTGTACAGCAGGAAAACTTGGTTATGCATAAACAATAAAAATTCCCAATGTTTCCCATTAAACAATAAAAATTCCCTAGGTATAAAAAATTGTTATTGAACAAAAAGTCTATATCTGTTACCAATAAAGTGTAGAGTACTGAAAATAAACAGCTGTTTTGGAAATTCATATATTGGAAGTTAATGATCAAGAACTGAATAATTCATATATTAATACAGAATATTTAATATTAATTGGCAATTACTTGACATGTATAAAATAAATTACAACTATATGATAGATTAATTAAATCAAATAATTACATATTTAAATAATAGATTATAAATTAATGGTAAAACAATCAATTTGTTAAAAAGTGGTTTAAAACAAAGACCTAAATAATGAATTCCACTAAGTTGTGAATTCAACAGGTATTAAAAAAAACTATATTTGACTTTCACTCCCATTTCTTTAGAGATACACTAAAATTTAGCTATAACTGACAAATTCTTTAAACTTATTTTTGTTATGAGAGGCCTCTAAAGTAAGCTGCAGTGTGGTGTTGAGATTAATTTTGTTGGAAGACACAAAAAAGTAAGGCTTTTTGTCGTTTACAGCAAGCCAAAAATACCTAAGTTATCAAGACTAATGCAGGCACCTAAAGCTATTTATCCAGGCCCTTTTGTGACATCTGAAACAGCTTAATAAGCCAGATTTTTAAAAAGGAAATGAGAGTAGTCACAATAGATTAAAAAAAAAAAAAATCCATTAGCATCTTGGTTCAATTTCTGCCTCAAATTTGACACTTAATTGCCTGCTAATTCCAAAGGGACATCTTAATTCTAGAGAATAATGTGCAGTAGATCATTCCTATTTACACCAGTGTTTATTGAAAGAATATTCATTCAAGATGAGCTACTTTTTTCTTCTTTCTGTTCTTCAGGAACATAAATTCCCCAGATAATACTGAATTTACGTATTGAATAAAAAACTATCAGAAGCTTCTTTTGTTGCTGTTCTTTTATCCCCAGAGTGAAGACAAAAAGGCAGGCAAGTTGAGTCATATTTACCACAGAGTGAACAAGGACATGGCAGAAAATTTGACAAGCTACCTCATTTTAGCAGCTCTGAGCCAGCTGAGCACGTGCTTTCCTTCTTGCAAATCAGAGGTGATTTGAGGTTGCTTACCTTGAATTGATTAAACATCTTATTACTATTTTAAGTAATCTTTCATCCTTCATGCTAATCCTTCTGCTCTGCTAAAAAATAGTAATAATAAAGTCATTTGCTGTGGTTATAATGCAGGGAATACAGGAAATGGATATTTTTGTGAAGCAGCTGGGGACGCAACTCTTTAGTAACTATCAAAAAACCAAAAGGAAACACTTTGTGTCATTTCAAAAGCAAAATGTTGTAGTACCAGTCTCAAATGAAATCACAATGTCAAGAGCCTCCATCCTGTCTTTTGTCTAGTTGGTATTTTCAAATATTCACTGTAAGTTCAGAGAGGTCATCTGAAGAACTCAAAAATGTACCGTCATGGCATCAGACTAAAATATTCCAGAAGAAAAAAAAATATCCTGCTCTCTAAACTCCTCATGTAATACAACACAATATTGTATCAGAGCCAGAACCCTCTTGGTTTGAGGCAAATACCATACGTGTACACTCCTATTAAAAAATTAGGTTAACTTGCTATGTCTTGCACTTGGTTTTATCTCATACTGTTACTACACTACTGAACTATTTCATTAAGAAGATCAGCAAGTTTTAGTACTGAAAGGAACACCTGCCCACTACAGCAAGTGACTCAAAAGAGCAGTGGTACTGGACTTGATACATTAAGGAATGTTAGAGCAATTTTCCCAAATCCTAGCTGCAAGGATAAAAATAAGAAGATCCGTGAGAAACATGAGAACTAGAGGGAAATTGTCTTGGGTCAGAAAGAAATGACAACAGAAGACACTTTATTAGTTTGTGAGACTTAAGCCACTTTTTAGAAGCTTCCCTTTTTTCCCTTTCCTGCACAGGACAGGTAAGCACAACCAGGTAAAATACACCATGTGCTGGAAAACAGGCAGAAATGTAAGGGGGTGTTTGGTGAAAAAATTGCATAAATCATTAATTAATTTTTACTGGCAACCTTAATTCTAAACTTTGATAAACTCTAAGGTAGAGCCTTGGTTTCTAAAAAAGGTTCAAAAGCCTATGATGGAAAGGAGTTATTTCGTTTCAGTACTCGTAGTTTCAATTAATCCCTAACTGCCTGTGAAAAATTCCTTTGTAATTAAACTAGAGCTATTAAAGTAATGGAATATCTTCATAATAACAAATTCTTTTTGATTGACTTGCAACAGTCATACAATCCTCCCAAAAAAGGTGTTTAAGTCTGCTGTTCACCATTACTCAATTACAGAAGGCTCCACAGCCTGCTTAGTACACAGGATATCATGAAGGTAATCATGGAATATCTCCACATCCTTTTTGAGGACCACAAAAACATGTCAATATAATGTTAAATCAGGGCTGAAACAAGTCCAGTCAATCCTAAGCAGGAGGAAAGTTATTTTGAAATATTTGGTCACCTGAAAAACAAGCATCATGTTTTTGGTAATTTATACGTTTGAGGCAATTTGTTCTTCTCAAAATTACCAGAAAAATGTTTTCATACGGTAGCCAAAATTATCAAATTTCCAAATTATCAAAGTTATTTTACACTGAACATACAGTTTTTATGTTTAAATATTATATGTGTACATAAAGTTGCTAAAGTTTCCAGCACTGCCTAAACCCA
Source organism: Thryothorus ludovicianus (assembly GCA_013397245.1). Classification (NCBI taxonomy): domain Eukaryota; kingdom Metazoa; phylum Chordata; class Aves; order Passeriformes; family Certhiidae; genus Thryothorus; species Thryothorus ludovicianus. The sequence goes on along the minus strand of VZTB01013653.1, from coordinate 1,217,562 downwards.
GTTTCTCCTTAGTAACTATGTTGATACTATCTAAGCTTGTAAATAAAACAAATAAACTCTGAAGGGAATGCAGACAGATTTACCATTAGAGATGACAAGTCAGAAGATATTTCAAAAAGCCAAAGTAAACAAAAAAGCAACGAAAAAAATAGATTAATTCTAGATACTTATTTCCAGCTCACAGCTTAATATGTTTGATGATGGACACAGAAAAGTAACACTGTCATATCACCGCGTGTGACAGAAAAATAGAAACCCCAGTGTTCAAGACAGTCCATATGTATTTCCTGCCTTGCACTAAATTGGTTTTTGCACTGCTAACTGCAGAATTCCACTTAGAACAAGGAAAACACTCTCACATCCTACAACATTTCATCAAAACCTCATTTTCTTCCCCTTCCCCACCTGGCCATCTCACACCATATAGCAACTGGATTCAAACCGTCTAAAAAAGAAAGTAATCTAGCGCCATAACAAATTATGGCACTCAAATGTTTTCTGTCTGGACTTAATTAGGGAGAGCATGTTATTAGTGCTCTCAAAAGCTTACTGTTAACCCTGAACTCCTCTACTCTTACACTATAATTGTGATTGTACCATGTCCTTCTCCAGAGTAAACAGTACTACGATAAAACCAATCCCATTTTCTCTGATGGAGAAAAACCATGGCATAGACCATTCATGGACAAGAAACTCCTTAAGTGGGCTGACCTGTGTCCATCTGCTCAAAGTTTGAGAGCAGTCTGGGTCATCTCCTGTGTGTTCAAAGTGAGCCCACAGCCATCTCAGTGGATCTCAGCCTGAGATGTCAAAAGGAGTAGCCCAAATATTTGGCCTTCAATTACCTCCAGACACATTCCCCTGCTTTGAGAGATGGACACATGCACATCTGTGCTCATGTTCACACATGCACACACCCAGCCAAACACTATTTCCCAGTCAATGGCTATTCCTGGGAATTCTTTGAAAAAGGTGGTCATATAAAGTCCTATATATGTAAGTCCTTATATGTAAGTCCTATAAAAATCTCTGAATGGAGATGATTTCCAGTGAGCCTAGAAGATGGAATAACTGCAGATACATGCAGAAAAAGAATCAGGTCTGTACAGGCTCACTATTAACTGTTATCCTCTAAATCCCACTTTCTAAACAAACATTCAAGCAGTTTCAAGCCATGCCATTGCAGAAAAAAGTCATCTTGTCCTTAAAGAGAGCTAGCAAGTAATCTTTTTGCAATGACACCCTTTTTTCCAGCAGTTTGTGAAAATACAACATGAGTGATTCAAGCCCTAACACTTACAGGCACCAATGGCTTAATTATTTAACAGTTCCTGGACTGCTGATATTTCCAGCTTGTGGACTTGGTTACAGGCTCAGAGCTAGGGAATTGTGTTAGTGAAAACAGATTATTAAATAATGAAATACAGGCTTTGAAAAGCCTCCGAGATGTTTACCTTTAGGAATAAGACCAGCATTAAGAGATTTCTAATAAAATATTGAATGAATTAAGGGACTTCCTTTTTCTGCATGCAGAGGTTACATTTAAATCCCCTTACTGCATAGCAGCCTTAGGCAACACAACCTGACTTGACATTCTGTTGCCTTGAAAAGGATGAAGAAGCCAGGTTTTTCTACATGAAAGGCAGGCACGGCTCTTCCTTCTACTCTTTAGTTGTTCTCCAGGCTCCCTAGAGCAGGGCTGTAGTGATAAAACTAAAAACCCTGGAAAGACTTTGCCTGACTTTCACTGGATTTTCAGTGTATGTGTGTTTATTTTCTGGCATTGAAGTTACAGCAAAGCTAACTTGTTTGGGAAGCTAATAACTGAGGCAGCCCTAAATCAGTTTTTGTAAGGGTAAGGGAGCCTGGCCATCAGTGAGCATGAAGAGAAGAGACTAAAGGCCTGCAGGGTCATTTGCCTTTTAAGTTTGGTGGAAGTGAAAAAAACAAACAAACAACCAAAACAAACCAAACAACCCCAAAAAACAACAACAAAAATCCTCAACGTCACTATTCCAAATCTTTAAAAGTTATTTTTGAGCTAACAAAAACGTAACATGACTTTTAAAAATATATTCCTACAAATTTCCCCCTTCCAAACATTAATCCTCAAAAATCTCTTTAATGTAAGAAGAACTACAACCTCTCTGTAGCACTTTCCCTGGGACCTGATGATCCACCAGCAGCACTGCAGAGGGCACTGATTCTTTCATCATAGTCACATAAATTACCATAAAAATACAGCTTTAAACATCTCAGTTTCAGCTAACCATCGAGTTCTCTCCTTGAACCACTCTAGTCAAACCCTGGTAGCCTGCTCCTGTCACCACAGCTTTTCCTGACACACAAAGGGCTTGACTGGTACAGCTGTGTGATAAGGTGTAACAGGGTGCATGTACTCTCTCAGGTGCAGGTTGTCAAACACCGGCTCTGCTTCCCACCTCCCCCCAAACTCCTGAGCAGTGAGCTAAGTTTGGCTGGGAAACTGCCTCAGTGATAATGGCTGTGACAGGGGTGACACTGCAGGAGTCTTCGGTGTCACCAACGCAAAGAGTGACGGTCCCCTGATAGCACCCCCTCTTGTGACACCCAGTTTTGCACTTACTGTTGTTGTATCTGCAGGTAGATGTGGGGCTCCTCTTCACAAGTCTCCTGCTTGAGAGAATTAGATCTTACTGGGAATGGCTGTGCAGGGTCTGTGACCTCTGCAGAAGGATTTAACTGTGGAGGACATGAGAACCATCACTGGATAGAGAGACTCTTCATCCCCTGCTGTACTGCCAGGTCCTGCAGCTCAGCACAGGCTCATTTGCTCACTCTTTGCCTGGGATCTGCTTACCTCAGATGAAATATTCCGGCATTTTACGGGGAAAAAGATAAAGAGATGATGTTTGACACCAAAGAAAGGAGTACATTCTGCCTGCCTCTTCCTCTCCCATGCTAGTGTGGAAAGGCCTGTCCTGCTTTCAGGGGAGAATAAGAGACAGAGAAGGAAACAGCAGAATCAAACTGGCTGCTCCAGGGTGTCATGAAGACTTGTCACTTCTGCTGAAAGAAGTAACTCAAAAACAGAGTTGCAGACATTCTGATGCTGTTATTTCTTTGCCACATTGGTTATAGGCTGGTATTTAGAGGGGAAATAAAGTGTTTATTGAACCCCGAAACTCAAAAATCTTAGCAGGAAAGCTCTTGGTGGAGTGTATAAATTGTACAAAATAGCTTAGTCTTCTCTTAGGCTGCCTCACAAAGAGCAAAGTCATGACTGTCCAAAGCCAAAAGATGGATCCAAAAGGCTGCTCAACATAACTGCATTGACAGACTCATGTAATTTACTTGCAGGGAAATAAACTCCATGCTCTTAAAGCTGACAGCCGCATACTACTCAAAGAGAAGAAAAAAAAAAATTGGAAGAAATAATCTTCTCTATCACCAAAACTTATATAATTAGAAATTTCTTCAGAATAGAGTATAAAGAACTCAAACCTAGAATAAAGTGACTTGATACCAAAAAGAGATCACCTCTGCCAGTTTTAGTCAGATCTTGCAGGTTATACCATCAAAGATGTCAAAAAATACAGTGTACTAGTTGAGAATAGCAAAGTTAACCAAATCAGCTATTTCAGAATATCACACAATTATATCAAGCCATAAAACCACATTTCCCCAGAGTTTTTATAGATTATTTTCAACACTAGGTGTAATCACAAGTAGTTGCAAACTATGTTCCAAGAATAAAATAATTCCACAATTCTACTACCTCTCCCTACACAATGTGTAATGGTATTTAACTACAAGCATTGCTTGAAATATTATTTAATAAATAAAAAACTAAGAAAAAGAATGAACTATAAATTTCTCTTCCACTAGGTTGAAATGGCTGATTTACAGACAACAGAACGAAGAAAACACTTCCCTGCAGACTGATGTATTATAATGTATAAGGTGGGATAGCCAACCCAAAAGGTAAGGAAAAAACCTTTGAATTGTCCTGAGGAAAAGAATTCACCTGTATCTTTAAGCCTTTGGTTTCAGCAGACATACATAAAAACATAAAAAACCCTACCGGGTTTCAAATAGACAAGTACTCTGTTTCTCCCTCAAGAGCTGTATGGGTCTTCTGTAGAATCCTCCTACCTAATTCCTTCAGTATTTCTTTATGGACCTCCAGTCCATGGTTCTGACAATTTTATTTTTTTAATGTGTTTATATTGTTTGCTTCCACAGTCTCTTATGTGTCAGCACAAACCAGAAGTTTACTTTGCACACTACATAGTTATGAAACAGAAGACAATTTAAAGCCAAAGAAATGCTTTTAATTCAGGGTTTGGGGAAAATATGGGTTGCATTTGAACTATCTTTTCCATAGCTTTGTAAAAACCTATGACAGGCCATATCTCTCAGCCTTCTCCTCAAACTTGAGGGTCCCAGACTTATCAGTCCTTCCTTGTGATGCTACAGCCCCAACCCTTTGTCAATTATTTTGCTATTTGCAGGGGCTGCTTCACAACAATAACACTCACATCTGGTCTTTGCTTTTCTTTCCTAAGTGCTTCAATCTCATTAGCAAAGACTCTGTTACACTGCAGCACTGGCTGTTCTTATTCCAGGGCACAGACAGGCACGACCCACATGGTTTAGATTTAAGGTCTGATGCAGAAGGGTCCAGGCACAGGCCTTCCATCTGGCACAGCCACAAAATACAAGACTTTTGAATAATTTCTATCCAGAGGAGCTTAAACACACCCTAAAACAGTTTTACACACCACATCAAGGCTTAATACCTCTCTCCCTTGTGATGACCCATCTGTAACAAGCTGAAGTTCAAGTTTGTCCCTACAGGCTGTAGGTCCCTCTGTCCCTTACGTGGCCACACAGAATCTGACGCTGGCTGAGTAGTAACTCCAAATTGCTTCCCCATAAGAAAGCATTAGTTCTTCTCTCCACAAAAGGTCTCTAGCACATGGAGAAAAAAGCTAAAATAAAGAGTTCTGTGACAGATTTTTCCTTTAAATGTGTCTCAACCTTGCCTGCTATGGGGTGAGTGATTCCCCTCAACCTTGAGCAATCCTCATGTGTGAGAGGGGACCATATCAAAAGGCCTGTATTCTTCACTATGATTAAAAGACAGATAAGTAACAGAAGCTCTAGGGAGTCACTGAAAAGGAAGACACCTATTTCATACTAAAACAAAGGAAAGCCATAAAAGACACTAAGAAAAAAAATCAGACCCATTAGGGTCTAGATATACACTCAACAAAACTTTGAAATTCAGGACTTGTCAGACTAGTCAGCTTTCATTTCTATGGACATCTTGGTCATGTCTTTTTCTGAATTCATAATCTTCTTTTGTTTTCCCTGTAAGAAGTCATTCCCAATACTTGTTCCTGTACAGTTGCTACTCCCATGACATATTTCCTGTCAGAGTTTGTCTCTGTACTCATCATCTCAGCTGGGATGTAGATTTTTTGGCACAGAATGTGTGACTTACACAAGAGTCATTACTTCTTGATACATTTGCAAAGCTCTTGATCTTTGTCTTAGTCCTTTAAGCAAACTCTTAAGAAAGGAAAAGGAAAGGCAGGTAGCAATGTTAATTTCTCTTTTTGTCTGCCAGAAACAAAATCAATTGGCAAAACCCTGTACTATCTCTGCATGGCTGTATTTCCCAGGGCTAAAAAATTTGTAATTATTATGGCTAGATAGCGTCAAGGCTATTTAGGGTCCAGGGCAACTTATAATTGAACAATTTCCAAAAAAGGCATTAACCTTTCTTAATGTTAGACAGTACTAATACACCTAGGCTCCATTCCACTGGAAAAGTAGTGGCATGTCATGGATACTTCTTTTGGATTATTTGTGCTGCTACTTTTTTACAAATAGATTCTTTACTGCAGTGTAAATAAGTAATCCAGTGTAATTCCAAAGAATAGATTGACATATGTTTATTTCCCTTGTAGCTTACACATAGTCCTTCAAGAAAATATTTTGCTTAGGTCTGTTTAAATGGACCTAAAATGAAACTGTTAACCATTCACAATTCAGAGTACAGGTTAAAAAAAGGCTTCCCATAGACTAAATCCAATAAAATTGCAATTGTCCCTGTTTTTTGAGGAGCTAGTCCAGTGGCCTTCAGAAGGCCACAGGAAAGCTCTCAAGTATGAACAGACACCACGTAGTGTCACCAGAGCAGCACATTGCCCACCTAACACACGTCACAGACAGAGGCAGACCATCCTGTGCCACCACAGAGCAATTAAAATTGCTTTCATTGGCCCAGTACATCAGTGATGGGGCAGAATCTCTCATGCATTTATCAAGGAAATTCACACAGTCAAAACATACAAGAAATTTTACCACACAGAAAAGGCTCAGAGTCTTTCCATTCATATCCTATAACTGGGAGAAAAAAAAGCTTCAATTTAGCAAGCCATGCATGTTTTCCTGAAGCTCTATTTTATTGTGGGGTTGTTTGTTTCAGTTTTGTTTGTTTTAATTTATAGGGCCATATCACATGCTCACGCACAATTTCTTTCCTTGGTCAGCTTTTTTTCACCTGAAGGCATGATTTTCCCTCTTTTCCTTTGCATGTAATTACGATGTCATAAATACCACTGTGCCTTCTTGGATTAATTTAATGTACAAGAGGCACTGTTTCATACTACACAGCATTTATTTCCAAGAACTGCATATGCAGGAAATGACCTGCAAGTATAATAAACAGATGACTTTATTTTTATTTTCTTTAATAATCTTGGCAGACTGTTCATAAGTCAGAGTCACAGTTATGCACAATGAACTTTTGAACAATAGTCCAGTGCATCCAGATGTGCCTGGTAGTTGGGCCAAGACATCCTAGTGCTTTTCAATATTTAGCTCAGGCTATGATTGACTGGTTGGTGGAGATTTTTGTTGAATATTTTCAGAGTTGAGTCTGTATTAAAATTGTTTGTCTAGTGTGACCAGATGGTAAACAGGAGAGATGAGAAAACCAGCTCTTAATGTATCCTGCTTTCAGACATTCATATACGTGGATGAGGCTCCCCTTGAGCATTCTCTGAGCTGAACAGTCCCAGCTGCCATATGAGTGCCCCTCAATCATCTCAGTGGCCCATTGCTGGGCTCTCTTCAGTAATTCCATCTCTTTGTGCTGCAGAGCAACACACAGCACTCCAAGGGTGGCCTCACCGGTGCTGAGGAGAGAGGAAGCACCACCACGCTCCTCCAAAGGCAGCCCACCAAATAAATACACAATGCACATCAAATACATCATACAATTCTCATGAAAAAACAAGCAGGTTTTGCTGTTTGTGATAAAAGTCTGCTGCAAAGGTTCTTTTAACTCCTACTCCCTTGATAGGGAGAGGTTAGTCCTTTAAGTCCTCGTTAAGTAAAAAATGAGCTGGACTGTGTGTTGATCTCTTTCTCTGGTTGTTTATTCTTATCAGCAATTTCAGCACACCAGGTTTTACACCAGCCTAGTGTGAACCTGAAAAAGCCTAAAAAGCCTAAAAAGTCNCCCCTAACACACAGAATCAAGGTTCTCAAAGATAATTTACCCAATTATCACGATGAACATTTATTATTTCTACTTTTCTACCAATTAATGACTAAACTTCTATGCACGTAACTCTGCACTGGGGCAAATTCCAACCAATCACCCTGTGCCACCAACATTGCAGGATATGGAGGAGATAAAGAAGAAGGAAGAAGCTCAAAAATCACAAGAATCCTCCATCCTTGTGATTTACTTCATTTACTTACCATTCTAACAAACACAAAAATCTACATTTCTCATCTTGTCATAACTTAGACATTATGCTACAATCAAATTTACATTCCTGCAAATTCTGTCTCATCCCAAAGCCTAGGCAGCCCTTTCCATGGACAAAGGTTAAAAGCAGGATTTGTCAGAGGGTTTGGATCCTTTAAAACATGCAGAGAAATATTTTCTGCATTCCAGATTCCAACAGGCTGCTACCAACCTAAGTAGCCTCCACCTGATTTCAAGCTGACCCCAGAGGCAGATTGTGACAGTCGTAATAGACAGGTGGGTACCAAGAACAACCCACACAGAATCTGCCTGGGGACAAGTGCATGGCACACTTGTTCTACTGCAGAATCAGGGAGGAACTGGCCTCTCCAGCACCCCCAAAGAGTGGGTAGCACAGTAGCAAAGAACAAGAGTATCTTGGAAGTTGGTAGTCTAGTGTTCCCTGAAGTGGGGAGGCTTTGGGCAGCCTTTTATGATACAGAGAAATAAAGGTTTCTTTTCTGCTTAAGGTGAAATTTGCCCCTAAGCTATCCAGGGGTTGATATAGCACTGCACTGACCTGAATCCAGAATATAAATAATTTGCCTTAGTCTACATTTTAAAACTTCCTTAACTACGACCTTTCAAAATAAAATAAGCTTATTTTACCTTGAAACATCAACTTTCTATTGTCTCAATCACTCATAAGATTATCACCTTAAAGAAAACCCCCATGTTATTTTGAAAGCAGAAGAAAATTATTTTGCACCTTTTGAATATATGAGATTTTTCCCTCTTCTGATAAATTTTAAAACTGTTTTTACTTTCAAATATAGCAAGGCCTTTATTTTGTTCATTTTTCTAGTAATCTTTCAGGGAAGTAATAAATAAAAACTGCAGGTTTCCTAGTTGACATTTCTTCCATAAATAAACCTTGTTTCCTGATATTTCTTGGGTTTAATTATCTAGAAATAATTGCTCTCAGCCTTCCATGGTCCATTATGGCTCTCTGCTCCCAAGACCTCCCCTTGGTCTGACTTCAAAAGGGCAAGAAATTGGCTCTTACACTTGCTGACATGTGGCTGGTGAAATCTGCAGGGAAGACATGTAGTCCTGAAGAGCACATTAATCAAAAGATAACAGCAAAATACAACTATCCCTCTTTACAAGGACAACTGAACAATTCACACTGCTTTTCAAACAGACTGGCTTCTTCTGCTTTTATCAAAGACAATAAACAGACTTCTTCATAAATATAAATGCAAAGAGCCAGGCTCCCCAACACAAGTTTAAATCAGGAGAGACACTGTTCAAGTTGATGCAGCCAAGCTGGTAGATTGGCAGGAAAACCAACTAGCAAATCATCTGTAGGCAACAAATAAGAATTTTGACATGGAAACATTTTGTTCTCTAGAAACTGGCATAATTCCTTAAGTAATGCAAGCATGATTCGATACCAGATACACAGATAGTGCCAAATTAAAATTGTGGCTTCTGGAACTGTTTAGAAATGTGTCTATACTGAATCCTACACGAAGAACTTTACATGAATCTTTTCTCTTTCAGCATTCTGGTCCCTGCAAGCATGAAGAAATCTTCGTTTCCCTAGTCTTAGGGACTCCAGTCAGAATTACAGCTAAAACTTTTAAGAGCTACAAAGGAGTTTCCACAATGCATTTGAGATTAAACTACAGCACTGATTTTAGTCTATCAGCAAGCCCCATGGATTTTTTTCCCATTTCCCTTTGATCCAAGTGTCTTGCTCTCAGAAGACATCACTGCTGTTGCTCCAGTTAAACTATTTCTCATTGAAGAGTGTCCAAGCAATGCAAAATACCACAGGAACATGAATTTTCAGAGAATAAAATTTTTAATGATAACACAAAGTGAAGTACTCCCACAACTGAATAAACCTCTTCAACTTCTGTTTGATGAGTCCAGCTGGCCCTGATCTTTTTTGTATCTTCTGCAGAATTTGAGTCTTACAAAGAAAGAAGATGAGGAAATGAAGAAGGGGCAAGTTGTTTGTTTGCTATACCCATGCTATCAAAAATTATACAATCTGTACTCCTCTTTTTTTTTTCCCCTCATAGAAGAACAACATTCATCTGGGAAGACAGTTCCCACAGAAATCAAGCCCTGTTTGCATGACCATTTATCCCTGAATAGTCTGTCAGGAGGGAATAGCAGTGTGGGATCAGCTGGAAATTATCAGGAATTCACCAAACCAAATCTGCTCTGCCTCTTTTATTACTTTTCTTCAGCATTTTTTTTTTCACTTTTAGGGGTCCCACATAAGTGAGACACAAATCTCCATTTGTGTGATGTCCTCAGCCCAGACCACTCAGTTTTAAGCTTCTTTGCTCCATTGTTTCTCTGAAACAGGTCTTTAATGAGCACAAAGATGAATTTACTGACAGTCAGTTGACAGAGGGCACAGTCAAAGCATTTTATACATGCATAAGAACCAGCAGAAATATTCAAAATGCCTCTCAAAAATGACAAAAGGCCATAAAACCTTTGTTTTTTCTAACTTCTTAGCATCACTGATGATTACTTTTTACGACATACAGATTTTAAACGCAACTACATTTGATGGTTTTTACTGTGTATTAGCAATGTTATAAACCTGTATGAACTCTATTCCCAGACTGGTGGACTTTAATGCTATAACCCTGCCAAGAAAAACATTTCACATCCACTGCAGTAAACAAGGGCTCTACAAATGTAGAAGAAAGTAATTTACCAGATGTTACTATTTGTCTTACAATCTGTCTTTGACTTCTGCTTATTTTCTCTTGACCTTCTGGGCTTCTCCCATACACACTTGGCACAGAAAAACAAATGTTAAACCTTTGAAAGCCAGTTCTTATCCATCTATAAAGTTCCTTGATACTTGATTTTGATACACCTTTGTGGTGTGTCGAAAAGAGCTACTCTTACCCTACGACCAGCACAAAAGGATCACTGTATCACATTTTAAATTATGCCATGCACCTTCACACTTGTAGCACTTCCAAGGTTTGTCAAAGTATTGAACAAATATGCCAAATAAAATCCCAGCTAAGAAACACACACAAGTTACCTCACTCAAAATCACAAAAAAGGAAGCTTAAGTATCTGCTTATACTTATGACAATATATCATTATTTACAAAACAATCTTGATTAATAATATCAGTAATTCAACAACTGAAGACTGTAGGTATTTCCATTGCAGACTTTTCAAAACAAATCTCCCCTTCTCCGCTAAATAAACAGGAGCCTGCTGGTGGTCATGGAGCTACACAGCATTTGAAACACACACAGTCACTTACTGATACATTTGCTCATACCCACACAAGCACTCAGCACAAATTCCTGCTGTGGTAGCCAAACCTGAGGGTCATGTGTGCATCTCTGCTGTGATGCGTTTCACTGAACTTAGAACCTTCCTCTCACTCATCACAGATGGAACTAACAAGTACTGCCACTGAAACTATTGAGCTTCTGGAACCACTGAGAAGTCTCCAAATAAATAAAAACTAGCATCCCAAGCAGTCTGAAAGCAGCTGTCATAAACAGAGGAAAGACATTAAGTACAAGCAAGTTATGAAAATCACTTTTTTCTACACCATCATTTCAGATTTGCCTGAGCTCTGTTTTCACCAGCTGCATTTCAGCAGCTCCAGAGGAACATAGAGGACATGCTGCTGTTTAAGCTGTGCATGCAGAAGATGGGTTTAACCACACTCTTTTAGCATTTCATCTTCTGTTATCATAGCACTTTCTTTTCTCCCAAAGGCCAACTAAAAATGTTTAATAGCATGGGAAAAGAGTTGAAACAGAAAGCAAGAAACATCTGGAGTCCCATCTTTCCATGTACAACAGTACTGAGAGGACAGTGCTGCAGTCCCTGACTGTGGACCATCGGGTGATTGATCCAGAGTTGTGCTTGAGATAATTGGGAGAAAAATATTCCACCAAATTCTTGCTGTTAGTTGACCTAGGCTCTCCAGAGAAGATTTGCCACATACAAGTTAAAACATACTCCCAGCCCATCTGTTGCAACCAATACCAGGAAAAAAGTGGAACTCTAAAGGAAGTTAAAAAAAAAAAAATACCAGAGACTGAAATCAGCCCAGGCAAAAAACAGGACACAGCTGTACTAAAGGAAGAGCCCAATGCAGCAAAAGCGCTCTGATCAAAAATGTAACCATGGGGCCAACCCCTGAACAAAGCGACAGACACTGAGATTCACTTGTGCTGCAACCAAGAAGAACAAACCACCACCAGAAGGAAAAATATCTTGGTTTGAACCACTACAGTGAGTCAACTGGGGATGAGCATGATCCCAGGGAAAATTTAAGGCAGGTATCTGAGGCTGTGTTGATGGGGAGTTTGATGCACAGCAGAGAATCCAGAGTGCTCCCTCGCTATGGTGGAAATTGTTTCTGTGCAAACATGCTCATTTTTACCTTAATGCCATGGCTATGCCTGTGATGACTACTTCTGTTCAGAAGTTATGGGAAAGATTGAAGACATTTGAACCTAAAATGGCCTGACATAAAAAAATAAAATTTCACATTTCCTAGGAAGATATTAGAAAGGAGATGAATATTACTAATCCAGGTAGGATGAAAACCAGAGATATGGCCATATTTAAGACAAATAGTTTCTGTTTCAACTCTACTGAATACATGAATGAACATTAAGTCCTTGGATTTGAGTTTTTCACTCACTGTAGGTCTTACACCATTGGTAGTTCACATCAGAAACAATCTGTTAGGGCAAGCAAGTATTGTAAAATATTGCAACATTTTAATCATACCAGTCCTGTTTGACAAATCCTGAAAAGTCATTTTATCTTAAATACAAATACTTAAACCAGAAGGGAAGAATTAGACATGCATCACAAAACCAAGTAACAATTCATATTGAAAACCTTTGAATTAAATGCACTTCCTCTTTTATCAATAACTTTAGATATACACTGATGTGAAAGCAGGCCTAATCCAAATAAAGAAAACCAGAAAAATCACATGGAAACATCCAAGGTAACAGTGGTTCCATGAGATATAGCTAAAAAGTCATCATTCATTTTACACATGCACACACATACTTTTATTCCACTTTAATTTTTTAAAATTTCAACTTCTGTGATCTTACTATTAAGAAACAAACAGTACATGTACATTTTGCAATAGTAGAGCATTGCAATGAGATCAGAGACAAAGGCTACCAGGGAGGAAAATGCACAACTCTCATAAACTACAAACAAACAAAATCCAAACAAATTCACAGATTAAACATAAAGGAAGTTGGACAACTTGTATATTTTTTGCTGCAGTAGCCTGGGAAAAGATTCCGGATGTGCACACAAGAGTAACTTGAATGTCTGTGTCATATGGATAGAAGCATTAGCAAAATCCTCCTTGGTTACTCTCACTGTTGAACTGTCTCTGCTTGTGCAGCATCTCTTCAACCAGCTTGCAAATAATAAGCTGTCTGTAGGGGAAAGAGTGGCAATAGACATATCAGAAATAGAGGAAAGTCATGTGTGCACTGAGGGCCTAAAAAAGCTTTATTAAGCATCTTGGAAAACCAATTTAGAAAACAAGAATTGTCTTGTAGAAATTCTTGAGTTGTTCAGAAATATTTTGACGGACACAGATTAAGAAATTAATAAAGACCCCTTCACTTTAGTTTCACCTCAGCAACTGCTTGTCAGTGGGATTTAACTGTAAATTTTCTAATAACTTGTTCCAGTATTTCAGCCTTGGATAATAACTAACAACATGTTAAAATACAATATCAGAATCACCTATTTAGTCTTAGACACCAGCCTAGTTATCAGTACTTCATTTTCACTAAGATTTTGTAAGTATTTGGTACACAGAGAAACAATCTTTAATGGAAAAATCCTGAAAATGTAGCTGCATAACGTCAAGAATAAATTTAAGTGCTTATCAGAACATTTTAAAACTACTTGAAAGGAAAAGTTCAGCTGTCTTTGTGTGAGAATGTAAAACCTATATGACACAGCTACACTTGTACAATATGCTCTAGTATTGATTCATTAGTTGGAGTAGCTGCTGCTACTAATCACTACTAATAAAAGTTGTCCTATCTCACCATTAGTCTGGGTAAAAACATCAATTTTAGGGACTTGGTTCTACTCTTGCTCCCATTGAAAAGCTCCATAACTGCAATGGAAGATTATTCTTGCATAATATTTTGCATAAATTCAGTTTAAAAAAGCAAACAGTCAAAAATATCCAAGTGGCTTTTAACCAAAACCAAATGAATTTTCACAGCAGATAAGAACAAACAAACATCAGAAGAAAAGTGTGAAGTCCTCCTTGTTTCTGTCTTATAAACAGGCTGATGTTTTTCTCTGTCAAGTTCACTGCTGCTTTGTGGAGCACAGTTCAGAGAATTTTGGTCATACAGTGGCAAACGTGACCGTTCACACATCAAGCTCTGCCAAAAGGCAGGAAGGAGGAAGGGAAGACAGGGAGAGAGAAGTCTGCTCAATAAAGAAAAAAAACCAAAAAACAGCAAGGGAGAATTTTGCTTTCAAAGAGTCATGGAAAAACACTGAGATCCTAAGCAGTTCAGTTAAATCATTTGCTTTAAAGCCAGCAATTTATTTTAAAAGAGACTACAAGAAACAAGTGAAAACAGCAAGGATGATGCTGTGACCTGGAACATATGTTCTGCTATAGCCTCTGAAACAGACCTCTCAGCAGATGAATATGAGGGACTTTTCTTGCTGTTTCAGCTAACTTCCCACTTAGCTTTGACAAAATCATGGTCAAAAAGCATGTTATGGTCCTCAAAAGGGGTTAGGAAGATAACTGTAGTATCATATGTCCAATTCTATTAATGCAATTTCATGTGAGCATGGAATGGTCCTGCTTGAACTCCAAGTCCTACTCAAACTTTCTTCAGCAAAGTCTTTGCTATTGAGTGCTGCCTAATAACCAAAGTGAATCAAAGGCTGAACACAGATCCAGGGCAGTTGGATAATTGTGTATTTGGAAAGGAAGCAGCTTCAGCCTCTTTTGGGAGCAACAAAGCAAGCTCAGCTTGGTGTGAATGTAGCCATTTGTATTTAGAAGACAACATGGCACACATTTAAGGGGCTCAAAATAACAGAGGCTGCTGTCAAAGTGGAGCTGCAAAGAGAAATCCTTGCTGAACTGGGAAATTTCCAGCTAGGACTCAGCTGGGCTCTGCACAGCAGCATGGCCAGGGTGCTTCAAACTTCCATCTTCATGCAGTCCTGCTCTTGAACCCACTCAGGAACTGACAGAGCATATCACAGTTCCCAGCCCCCACACCAGCTCTCTATAAATCAGCGTGCAGGAGGAAATGCTAGATGTGCTGGCATAAGGACGCAGTCACAACTTGCACACACCTCCAAATTTTTGCATTCTCCAGGCACACACAAAAGGCACAAAATCATATGATCATTGCTTGGTGCTGTGCTGTTAGCCTCTCAGTCCCTTTGCTGATGAGGGAGACATAAAATGATTATTTCATTCAATGATTCCAGGAAGAGTGGAGGATTGGTAAAAAGGACAGTTGGCTGATTTGATTTTCTCAGGATAGCTCAGTACTTTAGATGTTGCAAGCAGCACGCAGCTTTTTTGAAGCTGCGTGTTAAGTCTGATTACTAAGGGGAAAAAAAGCATAAATATACAAAATGAAGTGTTTTCCAGGAAAACCATGACAGTGGATAGAACCAGAAAGTTTAGAGGGTAATAGGTTGCCATGAAGCTTCTGCTGGACTGATGACATCTAAAAGGACAAATGTAATCAATGGATAGCTACAGAAGGGAATCCAAAACATCAATGGGGAACAATATTTGGCAGAGGCTTCATGCTAATAGAATACCATGTTCAGATCTCATGTCTAGGCTCTGAGGAAGGTCCAAATAACACAAATTCAACTTAGAAAAGGGGAATAGGAGTAACTGATAATCTAGTCTAATCAAAACTAGTTAAAGGAGCAACCTAGTCCATCCTGGGAGTACTGGCCAGGAAGTAGAAATAGGATAGAAAATATTTCAACATCAAAGCTCTAAGGAGATACTATGAATAGGACTCAAAAAGGACAATTTCAAGGCAAAAATAAAACATGATTTGTTTGGTTAGTTGTTTCTTAAATACTTAGGATAGGCTCCTCTTAGAATAACTTTTTTTTTTTTAATAAAATGTAATAGTTTTCTGAAAGACACACACCACTTTAACACGGAATTAGTTTCTATTAACCCGATTCACTCAATCTTCAGAAAAGTACCAGAACAAACTCCTTATAAACTCCTTATAAACATAAGACAGAAGAGGAGTTTTAACGTCCTGGATACCGGGAAATGTTGCCTTCTGAAAAATGATCACTATCTTCTAGCAGATGTGGCCAGACCTCAGCATTGGCAGCTGGACTCCATTTCTGCATCAGACAAGGAAAACAGTAAACAGAAAATCTCTTCCCTTCACATGTTGATTTCAAGAGAATATCAAGTAATGGCTTCACTGAATATTTTCACAATGTAGCTGCAATACTGTTGTCCAGCATTTAACTGTGCTTCAATAAAGTTTGAAAAAAATATGTCTTAAAGGATGCATCTGAAAATTCTCAGATCAGGTCTGACCGTGCCCTTCTGCATAACCCAGCAGATCCAGAACTGTCTACATGCTGCTCCTGGGCTGTTGTTAAATTGCCAAGAGTGGTTCTGGCCAAAAATTCACCATTATTTAGAAACCTAGGTGAATTTAAAGGACAGTATTGGATTTAGATGCTAACAACAGACTGAACTGAGTTGGGAACAGCATGGAACCAGAGAAGCTGACTGGTACTCAGAGAACCAGGATACAGGACAGCCTGTTCCACTCTGCTGGACATCCCCAGCAATGCAAAGTGCTTCTGCCATCTCTTCCCTTTCCCTCTGTGCTTGCCTAAGTCCAAAGATAATTTATTTTAAAACAAAAGCCAGTTTATTTAAGTGTCATGTTTCGAGGTTTCATGCCCATAAATCCATTCTTTATGCAGCTTAAGATAGGAATGACACCACAAATACAAGACAGGGCTTTTTCTACCTTGCTTTGTATTGTATGATAGGAGAAAGTGCTCTCTGGAGGGAAGGGGGAAGGGACTCTTACTTGTATCAAAACATGCTCATAAATCAGAAGCTCAGATGGTTTTACTATTTAAAAAACAGTCAAAGATTAAACAAGTGATAATAGCCACTAAGCACAACAGTTTGGGATTTGCTGCAGTGTCACTTTAGAAAATTATCTTTTCCAGGCTAGACTTAACAAACATGCACAGCACAAGATAAGACTGGACTTAACTGTTTTTTGCAGTGATAAAACCAGGCTTACTTAAAGGAAGGTTAAGGAAAGGGTTGACAGTGAGAGAAGCGATCACACAGGCAGGAAGAGAAGCGAGGAGAATGGCTGGCAGGTACACGGCTTGGGCTAAGCAGCTGCTCTTGTGAAGGCCAGCCAAGAAGGGAGCTGGAGCCTGGCCAGAGCCACAGGCCACCAGCACGGCAAGGGACAGGGACTCTGAAGTGGCAAACCTGAGGCCAAAGTCAAACGAGCTTGCCCAAAGTTATATGGAGAGCTGCCTCTGTATGAGCAAATGGGTTTCAGTCTTCTGGAAGCAATGGAACTTTTTGATCTTTGAGATCAAATCAGACCACATTAGTGAAGGGTCACTGAGGCAACTCGTTAGAGCCATTGGCTGCACTTCTCTTGAGCAACAACCAAAGCTCGTGTTTTGCAACCTGGTGCTGACCATTTCAAAGGATAAGAGTGACAAAGACTTTTGAAAGAAGGACAGTGTCTTTTTATAAATTTTGAAATCCAACTGTCTTACAGACAGATTTTTTGTTTGTCAGGCAAATTTTCAGTAAAAACTTACAGGGTTTCTCTGCATTTTCTGACAACTATGTTTTCTCACAAAACATTCTTCCCTTTTTTCTTTTCCAAGACACTTTTATTACAATAAGGGTGTGGAAAAATAATAGTCGAATGTGATTTCTCTTAAAGAGCCATTAATTCAAAAGTACCAGAACAAACTCCTTTAGTTTCTCTCTTACTCTAAATTTAAGATTAAATATTTTGATGACTTACAAATGAGTACAGCATGTAACAGTTAAAGCTGATTTTCCTACTGGGCACTTGGCCAACCTCTAGGAAAGAAGTCATGGGTTCCCACTAAAGCACAGAGCATCTCCTGAGATTAGAGGTATCCATCATGAGCTCACATGTATTTCATGTTCCAGTTCCCAGAAAATAATTTTGCTTTTCTTCCTCATTGCAATTATTTGCAAATAAGACAATGAGATTTTCTTCCGATGTAGTAAATGAGTAGACAATTTTGAATCTAAAAGGAATACGGTGCTTCAACAAAAAGAAAATCTGTATATAAAATACTTTCTGAAGTACAGGAAAACAAAGAGAAAAAGATAACAGAACTAAGAACTAAGGAGTGCCATGTACTGATGTTCATATTATAAATAAGAGTAATCAGAGTAAATAATACCATCACTTAACATTAGCTTCTGCTTTTCCAAATTAACTTTACTACAGTTTTCTTTCTTCTAAAATGGATTCAAATAATTGTCTGTTAAAAAAATGCATGAGACTGGTCAGGTTTGTTATGAAGAATTTCATTTTTATCTTCAAAGGAAGTAACAATTCATTTGAGCTACCTGTTATTGTTTCCTGAGTAGGATGCACTTGGGAAGTAATTTTGTTCTGCAAATCAGTAAGAAATATGTTCCTTAAGTGATAATTGCTTCCTGTAATGTTTGGGCTGGTAGCCAAACTTGAGTGTATTTGAACCAGTTTCCTATGCTAAATGATGCATTAATCTTCAGGAAAACAAAGAAGTTTTCTGATGCTCCCAACTAGCCATTGTAAAAAAATACAAAAGCATTTTTTCTTACTACAATTTGAAAATTATAAAAAGGTTAACTAGTATGAAGACCTATCTTCAGTATCATACAAACCCCCTGTGCAATTTTTGCCTGGACTCTTCACCTTCCCAGCCTTGTCTGTTCTGGCATAAAATCACATTTCTGGCCTCATTAGCTATCAAAGCATCCATATCACCTGTCTTAGCAGACTACCTGAAGATTAAACACAAATTATCCTGCAAAAAGGAAGATATTACTACTGTCACTGACCAAATGAGGTAAAAATTGGTTGAAGGACAGATTCAAAGAGAAGATTCAGGTACCTAAGGGGTGGTTTAAGCAGAATGCAGGCAGTTAAACTGACAGCAAGCTACAGCAGGCTTTGTCACACAAGAGGTCTAAGCACTGATAAGAACCTATGGCTTCCTAGAAATCTTCATTATGTACATGTGCAGTCTTGAACAGCTTCCATATTTCAGTAACACTCTCAATCCTCAAGAAGTGCAAAATTCAGGATCTCTACCTAATGAGAAAAACAACAGGCTAGCAGAAAAGTTCAGAATAGAGCAGGCAGCAAGATCAAAAAGTATTCTAGGGAAAATTACATGATAACTATATTCCTGAATGATAAAATGATAATTAAAAGCAGAAATCAGCAAGAACAATAACAAAAAGAAGTTATTATTTTGAAATCACCCTTATTGTTGAATCAAAAAGTAAACTTTAACAGTAAGGCTCAACCATTTAGTTCAGCTTGTGAGCTTTGTTACCATTCTGCTTAAGCATAGACCAAGAGTAAAACATATGATAATGGACATGTGCAAGTGTAGCAGTGACATAATGTATGAACTACACTAATAAATAATGCTGAATCAAATAAGGATCCATACTGAAAGTGGATCTTCTGAATCCCTGTTGTTTGCATGTTGTTCATTGCACCAGTAAAGTAGAGGTAAATCAAAATCAAATGCTGTGCTGTATGCAGGCAAATTAAGCAATAACCAGGACTTAAAATATATTTGCTTTGTCCAGAAACTATGGAATAGCAGCCATTCCACATTGATTATTTACCAAAAATTACCAGATCATACAGTGATATGCTACTCAGAATTCACAAGTCACTATTCACATTTTAACTATTCTGAGACTTTTTTTTAAAAGATGAGGTATCATTATTTGTAAGTCACTGATGAACAATATCTGAGGGAAATTTCTCTCCTCTAAGAATAGGTAGGAATAAGTGGGAAGAGCTCTCTGTGATACATTTTCAGGTATTTGAACACATGCCCATAGCAGCATTGACGCATGTTCTGGGCTTACATGATAAGCAACTGCTCATCTAACATTTGCCTCATTGCATCTGCTAAATATAGAGCGGGACAAAGGGATACTTCAAAGACAAAAGATAAGAGGGTAAAGCTGTAACTGCTCTCTCTCAAAATGCACTTTGATATGTGGATTTTCCACACCTAAACGGGCCCAGTTCCTTCCATCCACCTTCAGCAAATTATTTACAGTTGGAAATTATTTTGTGTTATTGCTTATCCTTTACTCCTCCATCTGCTTTTCTGTTTTTGATACCTGCCAAAATCCTCTCTCTCCATGGCTGCTCCTATTTCTTCTCTACTTCAAAAGAGGTAAATTCCAGCTTGTTGTGGGGCACAGGGTGTGCTGGTGGTGTAAGGAAAATCTCACACTGCAAGCTTTTCTATTCCTAGCAGAGAGAGAGACCTGTTTGGCAGTTTTCCATCACAGACATTAATAAGGCCTGTAGCTCTTTGCACTGGAGGCATCAAGTAAAGTGACCCCACTCCCCAGTTCTTCAAATTTTGTGGATCACAGCTCACAACCAGACAGAATTCCCAACTCTTGTACCTCGAATGTACCCTGCTTCTAATTAGCTGTAAACCAAGATTCTTCCAGGTTTCAAAAACTCTCAGCTGACCTATCCTGGCATCTGACATTGATTTAGTCTGCCACCCATTTTGAAAATTCAAATATCTCCCTCTTCTTTCCAACTCACACGCCAAAAACCTCAGCCAAGCTCCCCAAACAACCTGGAGAATCACCCAGAACTGGTAAAAAAACCCATCAAGTACATTACTTGATGAGAAGCCATATTGATGCAAGCAGCACTATCCAGAGAGATGGAACAAAAACTTTTCTGAAGAAGATTCTTCATTAGGAAAAAAAGGAAAACAAAATTCCATATTTAGCCCTACTTTCTCTTAATAATACACTTAATGTAAAAAGTTTCTTACCATGTGGTCAAGCATTCGCATAAAAAACCTGTTCATAACCCCATGCATGCCTTATACTTATCCCCAGCCGGGCTGAACACTAAAGTTCACAAGCATTTGTGCCACCCTCCTTCCTTTCACAAGCCATGTCTGAATGATCCTCTCACAACTGAAACTCAAAAATAATCCCCCATAGACACCTGGCACATGGCATTGTTAAGGGAAAGAAGATAGAAATAATCTCCAACCATTTTTAGGTGAAACCCAAACAACCATTCCAGAATTTCAGCTAAGCTTTAGATTCTCACCGAGGTTTGACAAGACCAGGAAGAGCTCATTCACCCTTAACTTCCCTGCCACTCTGCTGGTACAAGAGGACTTCCTGGGNACTGTTCATAACCCCATGCATGCCTTATACTTATCCCCAGCCGGGCTGAACACTAAAGTTCACAAGCATTTGTGCCACCCTCCTTCCTTTCACAAGCCATGTCTGAATGATCCTCTCACAACTGAAACTCAAAAATAATCCCCCATAGACACCTGGCACATGGCATTGTTAAGGGAAAGAAGATAGAAATAATCTCCAACCATTTTTAGGTGAAACCCAAACAACCATTCCAGAATTTCAGCTAAGCTTTAGATTCTCACCGAGGTTTGACAAGACCAGGAAGAGTTCATTCACCCTTAACTTCCCTGCCACTCTGCTGGTACAAGAGGACTTCCTGGGAGCTGTTAAACAGGATTTAGGAGTTTGCAAAGTTCCTCTGATTGCTTCTTGCTTATAAAGTTGGGGGGATGTTAAGTATTAGGTTTGGGATTCAGGCTAGTATGGGCTGCAGGGATTGATTAGATTTTGGCAAAGGATCAAGTGGAGGAGCTGTGTCATAAGAACAAGATTTTTTACTATTTCCTAGCCAGTAGAAGTTGCTGATTGCATGCCTGGAGCCAGGCTGCACATTGTTCAGGCTTAGACTGAGTGTTGATGTCAGATCATAGGGACTGGGGGGAAAATGAAAAAGATGTCTCTGGGTAGGCATAGGCAGCACCTCCACAGGTTTTACAGCCATTTCAGGGTTATTTCCCCTCAACAAGCCCTGTTTTAAAATTAAGGTTGAGTTCAATTGTCAGGGATTGCATCTCTGGTGTTGAGATCAATCCTAGGGAACAATGCCTGGTCCCCTATCCCAGCAGATCCACATTTCTGCACAGTCAGGAATGTCCTGCCCTTGCCAAGCTACATCCAAAGTCAGAAGTCAGCATACTTTATTTATCTGAACACAGACCTGGATGACAATTCTTATCTCACCCCTAGCCCTTGTCCCTCATAAATCTTGGCGTCTCTATAACGAAGGTTTGCAGCATCAAGATTCCATACACTGGCAGCTGTTCTACAGAGCAGAAAAGCTGCTGTTGACCTCAAAATTTACACCAAAAATGCCAGAGGGCACATCATAATTCTTTTATGCTTTCATCCATCCCTAACACCTACAAAAGAGTCCACAAAATTTTTCTTGTCCTAAATTATGCCAATAAGAGACATCATGGGTAGAACAATAATCAAATGGTCACAAGCAAAAAGCTTGAAAACAAAGAACATTTTCACATCTTTAACAAGAACTTCTTGAAGGAGATGATCAGACTTGTTCAGTCATTCACATGGTATCACTCCACTAAAGCTTCAATCCAGTATGCCAAGAAAAAAATGACAAATTGGAGTCTATGTAAACATCCCACATAAATAATCAGATGACAAAAAGAAGTGCTCTACAGCAGAAGGAGCTGTTCCTTTAACTCTTGTTTGCCCTGAGGTTTCCCAGCTATGGGTGCAAATGACTACAAAGAGCAAAATTCATCCTGAAAAAGCTGTGAAGCAGACATCAATTTTTAAGATTAGATAATTCCCTGAAAATCCCTGTGTCAAGAGTTTTTTTCTTTTGAGATTTTGGATGTTTTCCTACAAATAATGAATGAAAGTAAAATATACATTTTGCTGCTTTCCTGAATTGGTGTTTTCAGCAAGCTATTACCAGTCAGGTATTCTGATTCCAGGTTTACCTAGAGATGCTTCTTTAATATTTTGGTTTTTTCTTATATCTGTCCATCAGTAAAAAAAGCATCCCATGACAGAAGAAGAGCTATANCTGTTCATAACCCCATGCATGCCTTATACTTATCCCCAGCCAGGCTGAACACCAAAGTTCACAAGCTATTTGTGCCACCCTCCTTCCTTTCACAAGCCATGTCTGAATGATCCTCTCACAACTGAAACTCAAAAATAATCCCCCATAGACACCTGGCACATGGCATTGTTAAGGGAAAGAAGATAGAAATAATCTCCAACCATTTTTAGGTGAAACCCAAACAACCATTCCAGAATTTCAGCTAAGCTTTAGATTCTCACCGAGGTTTGACAAGACCAGGAAGAGCTCATTCACCCTTAACTTCCCTGCCACTCTGCTGGTACAAGAGGACTTCCTGGGAGCTGTTAAACAGGATTTAGGAGAGTTTGCAAAGTTCCTCTCATAAGTTCCTCTCTTTATAAGCAAAGTTCCTTGCTTATAAAGTTGGGGCGATGTTAAGTATTAGGTTTAGGATTCAGGCTAGTATGGGCTGCAGGGATTGATTAAATTTTGGCAAAGGATCAAGTGGAGGAGCTGTGTCATAAGAACAAGATTTTTTACTATTTCCTAGCCAGTAGAAGTTGCTGATTGCATGCCTGGAGCCAGGCTGCACATTGTTCAGGCTTAGACTGAGTGTTGATGTCAGATCATAGGGACTGGGGGGAAAATGAAAAAGATGTCTCTGGGTAGGCATAGGCAGCACCTCCACAGGTTTTACAGCCATTTCAGGGTTATTTCCCCTCAACAAGCCCTGTTTTAAAATTAAGGTTGAGTTCAATTGTCAGGGATTGCATCTCTGGTGTTGAGATCAATCCTAGGGAACAATGCCTGGTCCCCTATCCCAGCAGATCCACATTTCTGCACAGTCAGGAATGTCCTGCCCTTGCCAAGCTACATCCAAAGTCAGAAGTCAGCATACTTTATTTATCTGAACACAGACCTGGATGACAATTCTTATCTCACCCCTAGCCCTTGCCCCTCATAAATCTTGGTGTCTCTATAACGAAGGTTTGCAGCATCAAGATTCCATACCCTGGCAGCTGTTCTCCAGAGCAGAAAAGCTGCTGTTGACCTCAAAATTTACACCAAAAATGCCAGANCTGCTGTTGACCTCAAAATTTACACCAAAAATGCCAGAGGGCACATCATAATTCTTTTATGCTTTCATCCATCCCTAACACCTACAAAAGAGTCCACAAAATTTTTCTTGTCCTAAATTATGCCAATAAGAGACATCATGGGTAGAACAATAATCAAATGGTCACAAGCAAAAAGCTTGAAAACAAAGAACATTTTCACATCTTTAACAAGAACTTCTTGAAGGAGATGATCAGACTTGTTCAGTCATTCACATGGTATCACTCCACTAAAGCTTCAATCCAGTATGCCAAGAAAAAAATGACAAATTGGAGTCTATGTAAACATCCCACATAAATAATCAGATGACAAAAAGAAGTGCTCTACAGCAGAAGGAGCTGTTCCTTTAACTCTTGTTTGCCCTGAGGTTTCCCAGCTATGGGTGCAAATGACTACAAAGAGCAAAATTCATCCTGAAAAAGCTGTGAAGCAGACATCAATTTTTAAGATTAGATAATTCCCTGAAAATCCCTGTGTCAAGAGTTTTTTTCTTTTGAGATTTTGGATGTTTTCCTACAAATAATGAATGAAAGTAAAATATATATTTTGCTGCTTTCCTGAATTGGTGTTTTCAGCAAGCTATTACCAGTCAGGTATTCTGATTCCAGGTTTACCTAGAAATGCTTCTTTAATATTTTGGTTTTTTCTTATATCTGTCCATCAGTAAAAAAAGCATCCTATGACAGAAGAAGAGCTATAATTAGCCTTGTGCCCTGCAAATCTTCAATTTGAGAACACACTCCTTAGATAATTCAGTTGTGAAACAAATTGGGAAGTGAGGAACGAGATTTTTACAAGTTTTGTGCCTACACTTTTAATCCTGCACCACACACAGAATTAAATCTTATAATACCCAAAAGACAGTAGTAAAGAATAATTCTGAGAAGGCTTTGAAAGCATCTACTGATTTTAGACTCAAAGAAAGTCATATTTGTCTGATTTTTCGGATGGGATAAATGCATCCTGCAGCAAAAGCTGACTCAGTGAGACGAAATATCCTCAGGATTTCTCTCTCAGGAAATAACAATTACATTTAAGAATGCTTATTAATGTCATCTTAGTCATACATCAAGTTGCAATAAAAACTATTCCTGCAATAATGTTAGCTAGCAGACAATGCTTTCTTCCTGCATTTCATTTAATTTTATCTAGATGGAAGAAAATTCATGAAATTAAGATCATGATAAAAGTAATTTACAACATGCTGGGGGGTAAATTTTTTCACACAAACACATAACTACCAGATACTCCTGTTTAAAATTCTTACATGAAAGTTAACCTGAATTATCTCTCCAGATCTATTTCCAACAGTCATTACTTCAAAAAAATAAAAATAAATCTCATTAGTATTGGCTTTTATAAAATCAGGCTTAGTGAAAAAAAAAAAAACCCCAGCTAGTTAGGAAGCCAAAATTTCATTACAGGGAGAAGGGATGATCACACACACTCAAGGACAAGTCTCATGAAACTCATGTTTGACAGGAAATTGTACAGGAAGCTAATTTAGAGAGATCAAAATGAGGGTGGTATGTTCCCAGGACCTAGGGCAAGTCAGAAATCTTGCAGCTGAATTTTATACATATGGTAATTTGATCAGAGTGGATATAGCAGAGAGGGGAAAGAAATCGTTGATTGAAAATATAGGGAGAAGAAAAATTAGTATGGGAACAAGAATCTCCACAAATAAACTAGTTCATAAAGTCCCTAGATTATATATATAACATTTGAGCTACTTACTTGTAATGGGATGAGAAATATCATTTGGGAGAAGTGCATAAGATCCTGGTCACTTAAACAGTAGAATCTGAAGTTGCTTTCTCTGTGTTTTCTCTTATCTTGTAGTTATTATATGAAATGCACCTCTGCCTTAACACAGCAAACTGAAAAATGGAGCATGAGGGCTAAAGACAGGGACAAACCAGCAGATTTTAAAGTAACTATGCACTTTAAAGCTTAATTCATTTCATATGTCCAGCCTTAAATGATTATAGACTGTTTCTATGTTTTTTAATGTTTATTAGAAACAGGTAATGCAACTGTCTTTTCTGTGTTCTCCGTATTTCCAGAACAAGGACAGCAAGGAATTTCAAAAGTCTGAGGAAATGTATGTGGGCTGCAGGCTGCGGGTCCCACAGTCACTGTACAGATCCTTCCAGCCAGCTGGTGATTTGTGGTAGCATGAACTTTGATCACGAGTCAAAACAGTTTAGTAACACCAAGTACAGCATGTCCAAGTAAGAGCAGAGAGCAAAGCATTAACTTGAGCTAATGCTAGCTTTCTCAGGGAAAATTCACAACTTACAATGTCCTTCCAGATGAATAAAATCTGGTGTTTAATTTTCTCCTTTATTTCCAATCTCACATCATATTATTTTTGATGTTTTAACCAGTTAAAAAATGATAGAAGCTAAATCACAATCTGTTTGAATGACTTTTATTGTCATAAAAACAGGCAACTCAGTTAATAACACGGCATGAACTGGAAATAATGTGAACTTACACTCATATGTTCTTTCAAGAGGCACAAAATCCAATATTGTGTCTATGCTCTGTCTACTTGCATTGAGAGAGACACGTCTTGGGTTTCTTTGGGGAGAATCCCAGAAGTCAAACAGGAAAGAGGAGGAGCAATGAATGGGAAAACACAAGAAAAGTTAGATGTTTCCCACACAGCTATAGGATTTCCCTGGGGCTTTGCACAATTGAGGCCAAATTCTCTCTCAGTTACATTTGTAATACCTGACCGAT
Organism: Thryothorus ludovicianus; assembly: GCA_013397245.1. NCBI lineage: Eukaryota > Metazoa > Chordata > Aves > Passeriformes > Certhiidae > Thryothorus > Thryothorus ludovicianus. The sequence goes on along the minus strand of VZTB01013653.1, from coordinate 1,190,655 downwards.
TTCTGACAGCTGTGAATGCAGGGGAATGAAATCTGGCATCCTGTTTTTATCACTGAGAAAATAAGAGAAATACTTTTAAAAAGCAACCTAAAAGTCATTCTTATAAAAAAAAAAAGCAATCATGAGTGGCAATACACAAAACAGAAGAGCTTTTAAAACTTTCCTAATATAAACCAGTGAAGAATCCATAAAAAAAACCCTAAACAAAAAAACCAAAACAAAAAAAATTGAATCAGAACTTAAGGCAAAACAAGTCAGAATTCTCAAGGACAAAATAGATGTAGACAGTAGAGCTTTAAGAAGCTAAATCCACGAGGTCATGATCCTCCAATGAATAAAATAAAACTCAAGCATGTGCTTCTAGGCTCACACTCAAGGTATGAAATTATCCAGCCCTGACCACACAAGAGAGTTCCATCATCATGGCTGAAGGGGGTCACATATTTCAGCAGGGTGTAAAAATGTCACTGTCTTCTACTTTTCTGGATGATTTCCCCATTTCTGCATCCCTTTAAGATACATGATACTTCTCATTCTGAATGAAGAGACCATACAGTGTGGTCAGGCACTTCAACCACTTGAATAATATTACATAACGTAGGACAAAGCTACTTGGCTGAAAACGTGAGAAAGTCAGTTCTATACATATTTTGTCTTTCCTTTTCCTGGGTTTCTGCTCTAAGTGAAACAAGATGAAAAACTCCTTTGGTTTGCTTGATGTAAAAATGAACCATCAACCCGTCACATGGAGCAGCAGCGCACAGTTCTGCCAGGACCTGCCAGCACTGCAAGAGGAATTGTAGGTGGCAATTCATGGAAGTGCTCCTTAATTTAGAATCTTTGGAAAGGTTTAAATGGTCTGCATGCATATGGAGCAACTTCCAGGAAATCAGAGATGGCTGAAGGAAGGGAAAAAGACCATGTCAAAGATAAGAGATTTAAATGCATTTAAGGTGCAGCTGCATTCACTTCGTTATTTGTTTAATTCTGGGGTCCTATTTCTCACTCATTAAAACTAATACAGCTTTGTAATCACATTCCCATTTGAACTGAACTGGGGAGCAGACATGGACCATAAGCTAAACTGGGCAGGAGCCTAAGAAGTTCATAGAACATGGATGTGAGCTACATCAAGTCTGCCTCCTCTTTGCCGTCCTTCCAAGATAATCCATCAGCCTTCTCATGCCTTGTGGCAATGCAAAAGCATGAATCTGATGGACCAAAGACAGTTCTCCCACTTTGTTCACTGCTTCTTCTCCTTTCCTAACATAGAAAATGGAGGGATTTCTCTTTGTGCCAGCCTGCATGTATGGTTTTGCTGCCAGATGAATTCCATGTCAACAGCATGAAGAAGTGATCCAATTCAAAATCCCAAATCTGTCCACACAGACCAAAGACTGGTTTCTTTTTCAGTGTCTTTAATTTTATGAACAGTTCAGATCTTCCTATCCACCTAGGACACCACCAATTCTTAGTCTTTTCCCTAAAGGAATCCCATTCTGAAGCACAGTTGAGAACCCTGATATGATTTTATTTGTTCAAACACATCTGTGGAGAATCAAGGTAGAACATAGGTTCTCCTTTTTCCCATGCTTTTGGCCATGTTCTGTACCATCTACACTCAAGGGCAGGAACACACTACTCAAAGGACTCTTGTGATTGTATATTTACCAACCAGACAAATCTCTTTTCTACATGAGCAGCATCTGCAGTAGGACTCCCTGGGGACTAAGCACAGCACACTGTTGGAGCAAAAACTCCTCTGTGAGCATCTCCAATGGAAAGTTCACCCTTCCAGTACCTGACCTTCTGCATAACCACAGATTTGTCACTCTGCCTACACAGCACCTCCTTTACAATGGCATTGCACTTTAAATACAACCACATCCCACGTTTTTCTAATGAGCAACATAAAACACAATGTCACGACTTCCCTTTTCATCCAGAGTTCCTAGTGACTTACCAGTGTTCTTATTTCAATAAAAGTTTGAGCCCAGCTCTTCAGAGAGCATTGTGAGTACTTAACACAGTAGAAGAACAAGCGACAGTTGGCAAATGCTGCTGAAAGCCTGTGATTTAATTTAATTGCACTGGTGTTCTTTTTCTTCATTAAATTCACAAGAAGTGGCATGGAAGAGGAAAACGCATCTGAACCTAGTCATTAAGTAAGAACAGAAATAAAGTCTTTACACTTCAATGCCTTGCTTTCAATGTAAGAGCCACCCAAACTGCAAAAACTGGGCCCAGTGCTGGACACTGATTGCCATGAAAACATTGAGAATAAATCAGCTAAGTCTCATGAGTCACTGATTCTCAAAAGCCTTTGCCAGGTATCCAGAAGAAAAGGAGATGACAGAATTCCATTCTCAGAAATATCCCAGTACATATGAAGATATTTGTGCTGGCAAAATAGTAATTTAAAAAAAAAAAAAAAAAGTAGCAATGTGAAAAGCAGCAGTAATCAGCTCAGACAAATGCAGGCAATTTTTTTTCTTGGAATAAACGTTGTTTTAAGACTAATATGTATTGCCAAGGAACTAATTACTCATTCATCCTTGTTCTGCTTTTCCCAGAAGAGAAATTAGGTACTGCTCCTAAATGGATACCCAACATGAAGTTCTATTTAAAAAATAATGAATAGAGAAAAATATGTAGCAGTGGAGAACCAGGACGTCAGTTACAGAACATCACTGAACCACAAGATTGTTTTATAGACTGAGACATTTCTCATTAATTCCTTTATATTATTGCCTAACAGCCATTTTATATAGCATCCGTTCAAAGTTACTGTAATACAAGAGGATAAGCCTCATCTGAAAGTTGGGAAACATACTCAGATTTTGTCATCAAAAGCACAGACCAAGAGTTACCATGAGTAACAGGAAGTTTAAGAAAAACAAGCTTTGACTAAACACTCACACTTTTGACCACCAGGATGAATGGAGACTGACAAGAAGTCTGGCATCTGTCTTTTATATTTGAGAATTCATTGAACACTTTCTGAACTGAACCGAGTTATGAATGGCATTGTCCTTCATCCAGCCAGCATGAATATAAAGAGGCAAATTTGGCAACATAGCTGATATAGAGCAGTAAAAGAATTTTATTCATTGGAAACATACCAGTTAGAAAACCTCAAATATTTCAAAGATGCATTATTTCAAGAATATAAGGGATAACCAATTTTTACAAGAATATTGTTAAAAGCTGTTCTCTGTACCATTCTCAGTAAAGCAATTAAATTTCTAAGATGAAGTTTTATAAAAGTTATTCCTCTTTAATTTCCCTCATGTTCTCCAGCTCCATCCTTTACAACAAAGGCGTTCATTGGCATCCAACTGCCATAAAAGCAAACACCAAAGAACCATCTTGACATGCCCTTCAAGAATGTCTCTATATCCCTTCTCCATTTAATCACCACTCTCACTCCCTAAAGCTGCTGTTTCAAACTGTCCTTCTCCAACATGTCCCATATCTCGCTCCTGCCTCTGGATCACCACTGAGCTCAGCTTTCGGAAAAGCAATCAGGTGAGATGCTTATATCCCACTGGAATTTAGATACCTGAACTAAGGTTTGAACCAAGAGCACGTTGTAACACAAGAATTTCATAAACAGAAAAACTACTTCAAACAAGCTCTCCTTGAAAATCACAGCCAAAAGCATAAATTATGTATGTTTCAAAATAATACACTGTTCAGTCTGAACTGTCCCCTTTAAGAAACGTGCAAAAGATTAAGTCAAAGAAATTAGAGGGAAAAAAAAATTGAGACAAAGATCATGAGAGAGGTTACTCTTATGGCAGTTTTGATCTGGATGACATAGCGAGGTACTAAAGATTCATAAGGCAACTGTTCTTGCTCAATTTCCAGGACAAAAGCATCTGGATATGTAGCCAAAGTTGACTCAACCTTGACATCTTTTTTTCCCCAGTGCCCCATTCTTTGTAACCAAAAGGTATTTGTGAAGTATTTACAAAAATGCACACATTTCCCAGTGGGTTTTGGTATAGCCTGATTAGAGTAAGAATAGTGAGAAAACACCAAAAGCTAGAACAATCCTGGATACCAAAGCGAAACAAGAAGCATCACCCAAACCACCACAGGCAAAGTTAAACCCTTCCCAATTGTAATAAACACAGTTATATAGCTCTTCCTGCTCAATAAACAGTGCTTGCTTTGCAGTTTCTGTGTTAGAATTACCAGATAATGTGATCAATACACAGGCAATTTTAAAAAGTGGAACTTTTGCTACACAAATGAAAGTGAACAATGTGATATGTTTCAAACCAAATCAACAGTGTCTGGAGAAGAGGACATAGGAGGTGGGAATTCCAGAAGTTCACAGTTTACACACTTGTAATGCACCTTAACTGACAAAATCTACTACATAAACCAAGCCTTTACATCTCCTAAGAAAATAAACATATGTTCCATACATACTTTATGCTTATGGTCTAGAGGACGTGGGGCTAAACAATGTCTTAACAGCACCTGATGTAGGCATTTGTGTCACTGTTACACTCTTGGGCTTTTATTATGGAAGAAGCCCCATTCTACTACCCGCTGTACTAATACAGTTAAAGAAATTAAATAATGAAAGCATTACTTATGCAGAACTGTTATAGAAACTCTGGTGTATTTTAATAAATCAAATATTCCATGCTATTGGTCAGCACAGTCATATTTTGCTCTGACCTATAAGGCCAAGTCTCATGGTAATCTTCTCATATATTCTCCAAGCCAATCTAAAAATGGGAATACTATGATCTAAGAGAGGTTGAGCATAGATCATTTTCACCACCAATGTAACTCTGAGAAGCTCATGATATTAGGTCATTTAACCAAGATGCCAAATATTAACTTTAAAATTCAATCTTAACTGACCACTTTGAAATTCTGAACTAATTCACATAATCTTCAATTCAAATCTATTTGATATCACTGTAAATCCAGAACTGGTGCTACTGACACAATCTGCACCCATGGATTGCAACCAGAATCTGACCTGTGGATTGCTGTATATTTGGAGCTGCACTGCTCTGTTTCAATTACATTTCAGTTTCCACTCTTTAGCCACAGACTCACTGTGTCTCATGCAGCTATGAATTCTCCCAGTATTAGGTTTATTCAATAAGGAAGGCAACTCAGAAAGCAATGATTTATACCAATATTTTTAAATAGCACATTAGTCATCTCATAAATTCAATGCAAGTCCAAACACTACTACTGAAACTAGGAAATGATACAACATCGTCCAAAGTTTGTTTCAAGGACTAGAATCCATTTAATTTCAGAAGGATTTGAATTGAGCTGTTGGAGTAGCTTCCAAACTTTTTATATATGGGAAAAGCAATAATTACATGGGCAGAAATACAGAATTTGCAAGCATACACATTCAATTTGATACACTTACACTGAAGACTCCAACAGAGCTTTCACTCTTTAAAACTGTTGTGGATGAACTAGAATACCTGTGACCATCTTGTAGGGACACACCTAAATTGGCACTCCCCTCCAAGCACACTAAACAATATATAATCTGTGAACAAAACATGGAGCTCAGAGAAAGACAAATCTTTTTACCAGTAAGCTCTGCTTACATTACCACGAAAAACCATGGGGATATGTACCAATTTGAGATCAAAATATTTTTTTGTTCTGTATTTGCAATTTTTTCTCTGGAAAAACAAGCTACAGAGGGAATCAGTAACAAAATCCACAATATGCCTTTTAACTTTATTCTTACTGCTATGCACAGCAAGCCTGCACTTCAACTTACTTTTGAGTGTCCACATTTTCAGAGAATACAAGAAGCAGTTGTCAATAGTTCTGTGGGGGCAAAAGGATGTCCTGGAACTAAAATGCTTCCATGGGACAACCAACTCTAGACTTAATTCCTAAGGTGGATGACAGGATCTATATTGCAGTTGTTGAAACTTGAGCTGGAGGCATCTTACAGAAGCTACTATAGCCACCAGAGAGAAGGAACCAATTACTTATTTCAAGCCAGTTTTTCTAGTTCTTTCAGCTTGCACTTGAGAGTTGAATACTTGAAACTCATTTTTTTTCAAGATCCAATAATTTAATATTTACTAAATTATGAGAATGAGATATTGTTAATATTCCCAAGTGTGGTTATATGGTTTTTACAGATTCAAAATACAATTATGCAGTAATTAGCTGCTGTTTAAAATTCCGAGCACTATTCACAACAAACCCAGTTTGAAATATAAATGCTAATGATTGTCAGAAAATACACCTTACTATGATGTTATCATAAGACCCCAAGCAACCAGCTCCAGGTGGCTCTGCATGAGCAGAGGGTTGGATCAAATTACCTCCAGAGTTACCTTCTAACCTCAACCACTCCATGGTTTGGCAACTCTGTGAATCTGTGTGCACAGAAGTGGACATAGATATACAGGTATACTTAGTTTAGGAATTTAGTATTTTGAGGAAGCCACTCTTTTAGAGTCCAAGTATTATAGACACAAAGGAACTCCTCAGTAAATTAGGAACATTAAGATGACAGGCAGAATGCGAAAGTCATACATCGTTGAGATATTGCATGAGGAGTGGCAAAGTAAAAATCACATTTTGCACAGAGATAAAAATTATTGCAAATAAACTCTAATTTATATATATACACTAAAAATTAAAAGAGTGTACTATCAGTTAGATAAAGTGTCATTTCTCTATCATTCCCCTGTTTCTCTATATTCAGACTACCCTCTCTAGAACTCTCAGTGTCCAGTCAAGATACACTCCAAGGGTACTATGCAAAAAAGACTCTCATAAGTTAAAGCCTGGCAAACATCCATCTATGCACATAATTTATTAACAGCTGCACAGTGATAAAAATATCAAAGGTTATCTCCCTGACCATAGCAAGATTGAGGGACTTAAATCTGACACTACCTCTAAGTAGATAACATAGTGTATCATTTTGTATTTTTTTCCCTTTCCTTAAAAGTTCCAAGTCTTTCGGAACTAGGATCAGCACTCTTTATGAGTTAGTAGACACACCTAACAAAGTCTTCTCACACCAACTTGGACACTGAACAAATAAATGCTTAGACAAAGCAGGAATATGTTAGTAAAGATGGCCGAAGGCAGAAAGGAGGAATTTAAATCATCACATGTAGGTGCCTACACTAGCAGGGATTTGGGGTTTACCTTCACAGAAAAGAAAGATCTCTCCCCGGTGATTAGGAAAGATTCTAGAAAGATGACCCTTCTTGCTTAGGTGCATCAATTAGGTGGGATGAGTACAGGCACCTCTGTGTGTACACTGCCAACATTTAAATGTTGTGAAAACACTCCCTGATTCATGCAAATCAGGACATTAGGTACATCATTATCATAGATATCATCTCAGAAGGAGAACAGATAACCTTTACATACAGAGGCAAGCAAATAAAACTTAAATGCAATATGCACAGCAGGAACATGCATTCTCAAACAGAACACACGGGATTTCACCAGAGCTTTGTAGAACTTCCCCGAATCCATGGGAAATACTCCTACCTGCCACTGCATCTAAATATTGCATCTTTAAAGCTCCATCCAACCCCCAGCTATTCTGCAAGTCTGATCTGTTTCATATTTATGGCTTATACTCAAATGTTGATTAAACACTGTTGGCTTCTTGATTTTTGTCCTTTCTGGCTGTCATGGTTTACAAAAAAGAAATCTAAATTCTCCAGAGGGACGCAAGATTCTGTGTGGAGAATCCAGCAACTGCTAAGAAATACAAAATTGTAGAAATTCAAGAACACAAACTACACACATTAGATTAACAAGGAACTACTGAAACCTAATTTGCAAGTAGAACAAGGTCTATGCTTTGGATTCAGAAGTGTTCTCCTCAAGAAAACACGTTGAAGAAGCATTTCTGTGAATGTAAATTAAACCAATTTCACTGCCTCTCAACATCAGCTCAGTCTGTGCTTTGGTAAGTTACGTTTTTGAATGTACAAGAAACTTCTTTAAACAAAGCCAAGTCTCACAGCACCAAAATGCTGTGGGAAAGACGGTCTGAAGGGTATTTCCATCAAAGACAAATAACTCCAAGAAAGCCTGGTCTCCCGAGACTTCCAGACCAGTTCTGTCCATCTCAAAAGTGGGCAATACATCTCTGAGAAGCATCACAGAATCACAGGATGTTTCTATGGCTTTCTTGGAAGTAGAGAGGCTTCTCAAAAATGAAAGAAATTTGTAAAAATTCTCTCTCATTTCTGTCAAAATCTACAGCAAGGCTATTAATGTCAACATTGAGAGAACTGACAAAATACCTGCAAAATCAGGCAATCAAATTAGTTGAAATCCATGGAACTCATCAGGGTAAAAAAAGAGGGTGTCTGCTTATGACTGCAATCTGTAAGGCAGAGTTTTGTGATCTGAGGTCTTTACTGCCAATTTTTCTAACAAGTCACAGAGTACAATCTTATCTCTTGATTTAGAGCAATGCCACTACATCCTAGACCAGTCTCAGATATGAATCTGGACCACTGAAAGATTTTTCATCATGGACTCAAACTGATTTTACATGATACCAGTTTTATTACACAGAGAAAAAGTGCTTTTTCTTTATCCAGTTACATAAACTTCACATACATGGGATATATGCAGTGACAGAGTATTATATGTATATACTTTAAAATATACATTTGCAATTTAATTACATCATCTGCTTCCTTCCTCATAAGGGGAAGGAACAGGAAGGAAAGGAAAATATATAATGGCTGTGGACCAATAACCCAGGTATAGGGATAAAAAAACCCTGTTCATTTTGATGGGGAGTTACATTTTTCCCATGCCCCTATAAACATTCAAATATAAACTTGTTCAATAGATTACAAGCTACCATTTATTATTTACCAGCTTTACCTACTCCAGCTGTATCTATTCATGGACCATATTGCTGGATATCCTCTACAAGATGTCACTCTATTGAAAGGAATTTGAACTGGATTTATAGCAAAAAACATACTACACTTTTTGTAGCTCTGGAAACAATTTTCTTGGCAAGACATATCCTGAGCTTTTTACCATCTTTCTTGGGATGTCTACTATCTTTTCTCTTATATCTGTGTTGTGCCCAATATTTTATCCTAGGTACCTTCAGAAGTGCTGCAATTTACTTTCCTGTTAATATAAAATATATAAATAGTTTTCACCTGTCCCGGACAAGCTACCAGTTCTGTATCCACAGAATATTCTTTACCAGATACAGAAAAGGCAGAGGGGCATAGAAATAAAAGGCTCCAAAAGCTTCATAAAAATTGCTGAGATTTTTAAATCTTACTAATAGCAGGTCTCTAAAGTCATCACTTTGACAGCTGTGATCCCATGGAGTGTCCCTTCCAACACAGAGCTTGTTATGACTGCTGAATTAGTGTCTTGAATGCTGTGGTGGTAGTAATCAGAAAACAAGCACAATATTTTCAGACTATAAATGAACCAGTAGCAAATAAATGGAAGGAAACTAATCAACTGCAAATGCACAAATAAAAACTCAATGTGCCCAATCTCTCCTCTGCCACAGGTTTGTAATCAGCAGTGAGAAACCCTAAAGCTTCTAATGTAATGTCAGTGAAATAGGAACTCTGACTCCAGAAATCATGACTGCTGGATTTGCTGTTTTTCTGTTGTAGAAAATACTCTGAATTCTCCAGGAGCAGTCTTACTGTATAAAATCTTGGGTGTATAGTCAGAGGAGCATGAACACTTATGTGGCCTTCTATTTTTCAGTAGGCAAATATCAAAAAATCCATATTGGTTCTCAGACCTCTGTCACAAGGTAGGGACACTGAAGAGAATCATCTGTTAAGGGCTTCAAGAAAGATGCTTGGAATCTATTGGAATTTATTTTGAAGTCTGAAATAGGAAAACAGTATAAAAAAGCAATCTAACCTCCTCCACAATTCAACTTAGCATAATGTAATATTTGAGTCACTTAGGGTGAAATTCAAGCTTCACTGAGAGACCAAAAGAATTTTCCAAGTCACTTCAAAGTGGTCAGGATTTCATTCCTTATATGCTTTGGATATTTTATTCAGAGGAGGAAGAAGCAGTTGAAGTATAAAAAATAAGCTTGCTTTAGTTAACTTTCAAGTGCACCAAAATGCTGGAAGTGTACCAGCTTTTTAGTTGTAAATGGGGAAGAAAACCTTTTAAAACATCATTTTAAAGAGAAAAAACAGGCTTCTTATTAAAGGGTCTTATTTGGCAACAACAGATTGTAGCATGCATTCTCCTCTTATAACTATTATTTATTGCCATTACTGGGACGTGTTCTATAATTGGATTCTGGCACAGATTAGCGGAAAGAGAAAAATCTTTCCAATCTGATTCAAAGTAAGTTTTACTATGCAAAACACATATGCAAGAGCAAAAGATTATCTCTTTGCTTACCAGTATTTATTCAAAACATTTGGACATTTTAGTCTAGGCAGATGTTAAACCTACAACTTGTGAAGTTGTTTTTATAAACTCTGTGTGATTTGGAGTTGGGTTAATTTCTTCATATTTTTTGGATTACTTTCTAATCATAGATTGTGGCTGAGCAACTACTATGTTCCTTTCAAGAAAAACATTTTGAATGAAATTTGCCTTCCACCAAAGAGTCACATACACCAGCAAATAAAATAAATACAATATTTCATGGAGTGATTTAAAAACTGAAAATCAGGTATGTTGATTAGGCAGGAATCTGTGGTTCTACTTCAGCACCTATTCAGAAAGCACACTGAAGGAATCAAGTAAACACAGCAGTACAATAAAAGAAAAAATACAAATAACAAGGAACAGTAAATAAAGTTAAAGCTTCTCCCTCTGTTTAGAAGTTGTTCTTCCACAGCTGAAGAATTTTTTCAATCAATTGACCTCAACATAAAAGTGGCTGAGGTGAGAAGTGTCAGCACACTCGTATAGTATCAGCAAAACACAACTGGTTCAGGCTCATCAGGATAATACTCACAAGCAAATAAGAAATAAAAACATACAGAAAAGTCAAGCTGCACAAAATAGGAAGTTGAAAGCACTGAACTAAAATATCAGTCTATTTAAAATTTTCCTCCTCTCTATAAAGCTCAAGCTTTAGCAACTACCAGCACACACCAACTTACCAGCTCTTCCTGAGAAGTACTCCACAGTTTTGGATAAGAATAATTGAAAAATGCTCCTGTGTTTTACAACAATCTTCAGAGTCAGAGCCACAAACAAACACACCTTTTGCACAGCATCACCTATTCCTCACTGCCCACTCTCCCAGACAAAGAGCCCGGCCAAGGTTCTCTTTATTTGTTTCAGACCAACTCAGCTGTGGTGATTTAATGCCTAAGTGCAAGCAGGGATTATCATCAGGTGGAGTTGGCATGAAGAGAATTAGAAATACACATAACCTTTCTTCTCATAACAGCTTTAGGAGATGGAGCTGTTCAGCTTCTGATTGATGCCAAGCAATGGAAGGGGAGCACCACGTGAAATTTGGGTAAGTGCATTCAGTAGATGCCTGTTTGTGGCCTACCTTGAACGGGGAGAGAGGAGCTGTTTTACTTCAAAGCAGTCAGAGAGTAGATGCTGTATACTGGTTCCTCCTACTGAAACCTCAGAATACCACAGACTTGCAGAAATGTTCTAATTTCTGTGCAAAGATTTTTCCTAGTTCCAGTCATTTTAAAAGTTTAGTACCAGCTTGTTTCAATTGTTTGAAAATATTTGACTCAATCATTTTGAAGTCAAAAACCTCTAAATTCTTTTATTTTTTTAAAAAACCCACAAGACTGCTAGAGAGAATTTCACATGCATCTACAGCAATGTTATATACAAAGAGTGTATTTTTTAAAAAATATTGATAGTTTTATTTCTTTGGATGTTTATGAGTACAGGGAGGAGAGAATTAGTTATATTTAATGAAAGATCTGGTTAAACTGCCAATTCAGTCTTTTGAATGCTTTCCAGGATCATCACAGTCGATAAATATTTTTATGAAATTTATTATGTATGCATAAATAAATGGCAATGAACCCCCAGCCCTTCAGATAAACGCAAGATGGTGACTGAGTGATGCCATCACTTGTTCAGCAAGGCAAACAATGCCAAGCTCAGCCAGGGAAAATATTAGAACACAATAATTCTGTGTCACTCCCTCTCTTTACCTGCATTTGCAGCTCTTCTGAGCATGCATTCCATGAAGGAGCTTTGTGATATGAAACTGAAGTCCCCCACTGGGCCAATGTGTTTTCACATAAGTGGTTTCCCGGTGGTTAAATAAGAGACCAAAAATTGCTGTAGTCTACCAGAAGAAATAAATTTTTTAAGAAGTTGAGTCAATATCAATTCAAAGCCCTGAGTGAAGAGGAAACTCTCTGTGTGTTATTTATCCACCTTCCTGAACATGGGAGATGCTCTGTCAATTATATTTAAAGAACCTTCAGGTGACAATGGAAGGCAATAGGTCCCACTGTTGTGGGACAAACTTCTAGGAGATAGCCTGACCCTAATAGAAATTGTCAAACACATCTGTTCAAGCTAGAATTTCTTAATATTGCAAATCATACCAGCCCACCAGAGTGGAAAGAATTAAACTATCGGTGCCTACTCACCTCCAAGAAAACCCTTACAATTTGTTTCATGTTGAGACACCTCATTAGGAGTAGGAACGTAAATCTACAGACAGCATTATAATAAGTAATGATTAATTAGGAAAAAAGTTAAAAACACAACAATTGAGAATTTGATCCCTTTAGAAAATTGTAGAGACGAGGCATGTGACTATCTGGAGGCAACAATTATTGTTACTATCTCCAGAGAGCACTTGGCCTAGACATGCCTATTAATACCAGACTTATTAGGTCTTGACAGCTTCTAGGACATCTGTTTGTTTCATTTCCCTTTAGCCTTGCCAAATGCTAGCAGCAAAAATCACACACTTTTTGTTCCTACTTCTGCAGAACTTGAAAGACTTCTTTGCATATGTGAATTTGGACAATACACGAGATCTAGAGTTCTGTATCTGATATATATGTACAGGAATGTGTATTCAAAGAACTGCAAAGGTGGGTAAATTTCTTTAATCTGAGGGCATCTATCTAGGAATAAAGGTGCTAACAAACACAAAGTGGAGCTAACAAACATTCCTCAGAAGTGGGACTGTTTTCATGGATTTGTTTTTTGACCTGAACTAAAAAAGGTTGCAGAGACCAAAACATCTCACCAGGAGTTTTTCACAAGGAACTCCCTCAAGTATTTCAGTATATTGCAAAATTCCAAGAAAACATTATAAAATTACAACAAATAATATTGAGGCTTTTGGTATGGCTTTCTCTAATTTTCCAGAAGTCATCTTGACCCAAATAAAGTTCAGTCTGAAGTATAAAATAAAGGTTCTAAGTTAAGCTCTTGCATTTTGCTAGACTGTTATTGTATTCTAGACCTAAATCTAAAAGGCATTTCTGTCATTTATTGTTCATAATTCTGTTCTTCTTGGCCATCACTTCAAAAGTAATAGTATAGGTGAGATTTAAATATCACCTACTGAAAACAGAAAGAAAAGGAGATAGTTACTTGTATAAATCAACCACAGGCAGTTGCTGATGCTTTGATCCAGATATTTCACTATGACTATATGCCAAACAGCTAAACTATTTTATTTACAAGAATCCAGCCTTGCCCACTCATTTCATTTTCATATGGCTGTATAAATAATTTGTTTACATTTTTAAAATAACTTTATATTTGCTTATAAACTTTCTGGGATCAATATAACCTCACACATATACATTATTTTTAATTAATTTTAAAAATGCCCTCACTCAAGCTATAGGGCCCATTCAGAATGTCAGTACAGAGTAGTTTTACTTCAGTTTAAAGCTTGTTTGGATGCAGATTTCTTGAAATATTTTTATTCTCAGATGAGTGTTTCAAATTAGAGATTATTTCAGAATCCAAATTTGATTTTCAACTTTTTTTCAACACTTATTAAAACTTGCCTATATAGATTATTACAGCCACTAGTGACTTAATAATCATTAAAAGTTCAGGAAGCACTAAAAAAATATTCAAGTCAATCAAAATTCTTATGAAGCAGGATCAGCTTTTGCAAAAAATTGCAGCAGCTGCTCCTTTTCAGGTATATTTTGAGAAACATGCACATGATGGCATGGCACCCTTCAATGTCCACTAATGTGACTTGAAAAAAATTACACCATCTATGATAATTCCCTGAAAATAGAAATAAATGTATTTCTATTTCCAACAAGAGATTTACACTTGATTATGCCAGCTGAGAACCTGATCCAAGAGTGCTGTAAGAAATCTTTGACTTCAGTGGTCTGCAGGAAATAACACAATCACAAGTTTGATGTGCATGCTTTCACCACCTGTTTCACAACAATATTCCTGGGGTTTAGTATATTCATAAAGCAATAGTCTAAATAACTAAAGAGGTGTCATGGAGAAAACAGAACATTGTACTCCCACCATCTCAGATCTGACTGAGTTAAACTGAGCAGGTACCATTTATTCAGGGGTTAGAAAATATGAGTTTTATATCTGAGAGTAAGTGGAAAGCATTTTTCCAAAGGTTCTTCTCCAGGAAGGTATGATGCGAATAAATTTACCAGTTCAAAGAGTATATAAATTTCTATTTGCATGCATTTATTGGCTGTATTTTTAAACCTCCTTCCGAAATAGTTTAATTAAATTAATTAAGAGGAGATGAAAATTTGTGACTATGATAATTGTTAGTTAAAAATACAAAACCTGAGCTTACTGATCCTTGATAGCTAAAATACATTATTTTAATTATTGACAATGGTTTGCTTTTGGCAATATTAATAAGAATTATCATAGAAAACTACTAGTGTTTTTGACCTCACTGTGTCCAGGAATTGCATTGGTCTCAAATTTTTATTTTTTTAGTCTATACAAGCAGAACAGTCTTGTGTTACAGCTTGATAAAAAGGACTTATTGTATACTCACTTCTGTGTGTTATTTATGACAAAAATCCAATGTCATAAAATGAAAGTCCTTATAAGTGTAGTGGAATATCAGAGAGGAAAGAGAGACTGGCAGCAATATTTCCTGTTCCTTTTCATTTCATATTTTGACCAATCTATAAGCAGTGACTGTGTCAAGAATAAAATAAAAAATTAAACAATGCACATGTATTATTATATGCTGGTGTATTTTAACAGAATCATTAGTTCACCTTTTCATAATTTACCTTTATTTGAGAGGACATAGTGGCTTGACACATGATGGAAATCATCTCAGTTTCAAGCTATTTTATAAGACCAAATAAAATTGCTGTTACCAGAGAAAGAAATATTTCTGTTCAAAAGCAGCAGAATGGAGATCTTTTGACTGGGATACTTGGGCTAAGAGACATAAAATAGTTCCCTCTTTTCTTCCCAGCACACCCTCCCTCTGTCAGCGAGCAGCCAAGGGAGATGCCACTGGCCTCCCACTTTGCTTGTCTGTCTGTCCTCACCCCACCAGGCCCCAGCGCTGTGACTGGGATCAAGGGTAAAACAACCAAATCCAGCTATTTGCTGTCCAGTGTATGAAGAAATGGGCACACTCCCAGCTGCTGGAGAAACCACAGTGGGTCAGCAGTGGGACAAGCATCAGGATGGCTGATGGACACTGCCTGAGGACTAGCAGCACATGGGGAGATGTGAGGGGTTCTCATCAGACAGAACACAGCAGAAGAGACAAGGCTCTCTGTGAAGAAGCTGGGGTGGAAAAGAAATGAAGGGAGCCAAGGTTAATTGCCTCCCAACCAACACTCTGAATCCTCAAGACAAAATTCAGATTTCTTGACAATTCTGAAACTTAGTATCACTAAACTGCATAATTACAGTCAATATAATAAAAACACTTCTTCCACACACTAGGTAAAAGTCATTGCAGTGGAAATCCACAGTGGGGCCATGACAACACTAGACAGCACACCATACCAATCCTATAGCCAGGAACACAATCATATCCCAACCCAGCCTTTCCAAACTTGAGATGGAGCCAGCTGCACTGGGAAAACAAATGGACAGAATACTCTCATGCATGAACATAAAAATAGAAAGATCACTTTTTAAAGGATTGAGTCTTTATCGTCAAAATCTAAAGAACTGTCAGCTCCTAGTCTCTCAAGTATTAGATATCTAGATTTTTCTATTCACACTGTCTTAATGCCATGTTAGTTAACTAAATGTGTACTTTGGTTTCCACTAAACAATGTTTTCTAGACAGCAGAAAAGAATAGTGAATCTTTTTCCAGAAACCTTGATCATTTATCTCAAAATTGTGTTGCAGAGAATTCTTTGTATCTATAAAAACATTCAGAAGTTTGTAATTAATCTATTACTCGATAAGTGTGTAAATAGGCCTACATATATGGCTTATATGGTAGATAATATGTGGAATAGTTTATGCTAACCATTTAATATTGAATAATATAAGAATGGGATTTCACTGAATCAAAATAAATGTACAAGCAGCTTATTTCAACTCAGCTTTAGTTAAACTAACAAAAAATTAGATAAAGTAGAAACATTAGAAAGAAGTGAGATGAGTCAGTGTTTTCCATGAAAAATAGCTTCACTGTGGAGTAGCCAATAGAAATAATTTTAACCTTATTTAGATTAAGATAAAATGGCATTCTAATATCTCACTATCTTATCTAGATAATTTTATTAGTGCTTAAGATAATAAAAGATGCATCTGGCAGCAGGACAGCATTCCTCTATCGCAGAACTTGTGTTCTGCACAGGATCACATCTGCAAATGCAGATTGACACTTTTGTAAATAATGGAAGATTTTCTAATCTAAGACATTCTCTTCCTGTTACTGTTCAAATCAAATTTTAATTTGTATCTGGTTTTCCTTCCTTCTGTTTGGTTTTTTTGTGTGTGTGTGTGCTTACAGCCAGTCATTGCATAATTTCACTTATTGAATAATTATGTAACAGGCATCTTCTGTGACATATTGGTATTTTATTCTTCTCTGTGTATATATATTTTGTATTGAGGGGTTTATGCAGAAATATTTTTATCTGTCACCATTGAAGACTGGTCTTTTTGGAGCAGCTTCCTTAGCTCACAGCCAGTTTCAGGGTTGCCTGAAACAACCTGGGACCAAGATCCCCAAATGTTTCCTACAGTCACTCATTTTGCTGTGTTGACCTCAGAAGGGAAGAAGAAAATAATTTCTTAATTGTATAGAGCTGATATTAAGAATGTACACCCTTTGCTAAATATTTCAGTTACCATCACCCATTATCCTTTTGGACAGTATCCAACTTGCCACAGGACAATAACTTACAAGCACTCTTTTGTGTTTGTGTGTGTGTGTATAATTTCTGCTCAATTCAACACCACATCAGTTCCCAAGACAAACAAGTTAACTTGAAGAATTCTGAACACCATAATTCCAGACTTCAACTCAAAATACTCTTGACATAATGGAAGTCTCACCTGAATCACAGAATCACAGATTTGCAGACTTTTGAGATTGGAAGAGAACCTTAGAAATCATCTGGCCCAAGCCCCTGCTCAGAGCCCAGCCACCTGAAGCAGGTTACATGGCACTGTGTCCAATTTGGGTTTGAATATCTTCAAGGATGGAGATTCTCCAGTCTCTCTGGGCATCCTGTGCCACTCTTTGATGAACCTCAATGGTTTTTCCTATACACAAAATTAATTTCTTATGTCCTTTGCCTCCTCTTCTGTCACTGACCATCAGGGAAAAGAGTCTGGTTCTCTCTTCTTTACTGCCTCCCACCAAATAAATTGATAGGATCCAGACCTTAAAAGTTAGGGCTCCATCTATGGAAATGAAGACCAACAGCATTGCCTCTCCCACTAAATCTTTTCTGAAATGTTCTTAGTCCATCACATTTAACATAGTAGGTAAATGCTTCCCAGAGGAATCTGAAATGCTCAGCAAATGAAGGGAATTATCAACACATATTATTATTTCTCCAATCTGCACACTAAAGGCCCAGGAAGCTCACTTCTACTCAGACTTCTCCATTAAGATTCTGCAAAATGTATATACACCCAATCCACAGTTCCTGACTAATATTCCCTTCTGGGGTGCAGTAGCTCCTGCAGTTGTTGCTGTATTAATTGTTTGTCTCCATGGTCAATTTTATCCTTAAAAATTCAATCCTTTATCCCTTTTGATTCTATCACAGCTTCAGGTTCCCAAAGTCCAAGGGCAGGAACATTTCAGTGGTTCTAATACAAACACATTTCCAGTTATAAAAATGAACTAATACAGTTGTATTCTCACTATCATTCTATTTGAACTATAAATTCCTATTGTAAATAGCCAAAGTTTTCTATTACCATGAAGGAAACAGATGAGAGAGACAGAGAAAGGGAGGAAAGGAGAGGGCAAGAAGGGAGGGAGGAGCAAGACAGCCTTGCCAGAAACAAGATTTATTTGTGCTGAGCACATAAATAGACATACAGATATGGCATTAGTAGAGATACAATTTAAATAAAGCAACTGCTGGGAAACAAAAATGTTATGCAACAGAAGCAAATAACTGGTCCAGTGATCACTGGAATTAATGAGCCCTGAGTTTCAGTGAATGTAGATCTTCTGGAGAGTGCCCTTTTACACTGAATTCTTCTAAAGCAGCTGAGTAGGTGCATCTCTTGTCGAAGAACAGATAATCTACACAAGGTAGAAATACACTCTATGGTTTGGATGATGATTCTTTTTGTTAAATGAGGTGCAACTTCTGGCTGAGCTGGGGTACTAAAAGCTGAGAAACCTGCCCAACAAGTGTTTTTGAAATTAGCATGAATCCATGAGAAGTTTGGGATTTGCTGAGTTCTTGTTCAATAGATTTAGTTACTGAATTCAAAGTGAAACACTTATCCAGTATTCTAACCAAAGTATTTAGGTGCATTTTTCCAAATTCTCCAAGTGGCTTCTATTTTCTATTGTTTGTATTGTTTCTGATAAAAACTGTATCAGAAATCTAGTGAAAGAATTCAGAATAATTAAGTATTTGCAATCTTTGTGATCAATAACTTTTGATTTTCTGAAAATACTACAGATTCTAAACCCACCAACTGACTGCTTGTGGAAATGCCAATTATAGACAATGCTTGGTTTTGATTTTGGTCTTTTGAATCCCAGCAATTCAATTTAGGACTCCATGACCTAATGATCATATGTTCCTATTTCATACCAAATCTGGGGAGATAAGTGGCTTATCAGGTAATACATTAGCTTAACATAACATTCAATAAAAAAAAAAAAATTGAAAGTATTTCTTTCTAATACCTGCAGGCTTCATGGAAATCAATAGCTTTATAAAAGCTGATGTTTGTTGATAGTCTTCTGGACTCCAGCTGCAAATCCAATTGGGTTTTTTTCCTAATGAAATTGATACATTGCCCTTACTCTGAATCTCTGGAGTTATGCAAGACAAGCTAAGCAGTTTGTTGAAGACACAAAACAGAAGAGGTCAGAGGAAACACTTTCACTGTGCTCAAACTGGTACACAGAGTCCTCAGTAAAGAACCCTTCCCTGCACAGGACAGCAGTCCTACAGTGATGGTGAAAGTGTCTCTAAAAGCTGAATATATCTTGGTGTTAAGAACTGCATTTTATCACTTTTCTCAGTAGCTGAGGTCAGCTGCATTTGCAACTGCAGTTTTTGCAAAATTCCTATGTGAAAACTTCCTTTTCCATGTTACTTTGTATATAAGCATGAAAGCATAAAATAATAAAATCAGGAACAATTCAATATAATTTTTGAATTTATCTTAGTTTAAGACAAGATATCAACTGAGCTTTAGACAACTAGAAGATTAAAGACAAAAGAAAGGTTCATTTAAAAAATCAGCAACAGTAAAATAACAAAGAACACAGATCAGTAATTTCTAATAGCTAAGACTACTTATGTGGGTTGGCAGTAAAAGAAGCTCTAATAAAGGCTATCTAGAAATAGATCTTTAACAGCATAGTAAATTTGATAATTTCATTACATTTATTTCATGCAATAGCAAATATAGTTATGCATGGAATCATAGCATTGTGAAATATGTGTTTGAATGAGATCAGAAACATACTTTTTGGCTTTGCTTTGTTTTGCTTTGATTTTTTTTTTTTTTTTTTTTTGGTTACAGTTCTAATTGTTTAGACATAAAAGTCAAATGATCCCAGGCAGGGAATTGGGTCTTAACAATGTTTAGAGAACATACAAGAGATTTAAGAATTGCATTCAATAAAACACTCCATAAAGTGCACATGTTCTTTAATAACAGCCTTTTGAGCTCTTCAATGATTTTTCTAATAAGTTACAATGAAGATGATTCTGGACAAAGCAAATCATTAATACTAAACATCTATGACCAAACTATAAAGTATTTATTTAGTAGTATATGGATAATTTTGTGGCTTATCGGCATTTATTCTACTTCACAGCAAGCTGAGATTTTGAATTAAACTTTCTACCTGATTTGCAAATAGTAGGCTCCTTGTGATTCTCAGCCTGAACATGTATGTTCCTTCAAAGATCCTGTGATTTGGCACGTCATTTAACTGAGATGACTTTCTAGAAGTAATAAAGTTCTGCTAATCCAGTCGATCCAGATGCTGGTTTTTCCTGTTCAAGATTTATCAGATGATTTCAAACATATTACAGAAGCACATTTTTAACTCTGCAAAACTGAAAAAGCTCAAAAAATTTTCCTACATGATTTAGTAGCAGAAATTTTAATTCTTCTGGCCACTAGCATCACCTTTTCGATTATTCTTTTCAGTCTGCTTTTGTGGTTCTAGGATGACATATTTTTACATCTTATTTAGGAAGGTTGCATCTTTTATTCAGAAGAAGCCCATATATGTTCATATGTGGTTCAAACTGATGAAAACTTGCCAGGAAATAAGAAACCTAAAATGATTC
Source organism: Thryothorus ludovicianus (assembly GCA_013397245.1). NCBI lineage: Eukaryota > Metazoa > Chordata > Aves > Passeriformes > Certhiidae > Thryothorus > Thryothorus ludovicianus. The sequence goes on along the minus strand of VZTB01013653.1, from coordinate 1,169,721 downwards.
AATAAAGGACTCAAAATTTCATAAACTTGTTTGAATGGAAGAAGGAATTTTGAAACTCTTTCCTATACAAGCTGCTCTCTCTGATACACTGGTATTTTTTCCCCATTGTGAGAAAATATTATTAGGTATAAGTGAACTTTCCACTTTTTCTGCACAAATTTTTTTGCACCTCTGACTTGACAGAACAGTAATAGGAAACATAGGAATGATAGAAAATACCACACTCTTATTATCCTTGTAAATGCAACTAAAATGTATTAGCAAGGTGTGTCCTGGACGGAACAAAGAAATTTTCACTCAAGAGCAGTTTCTGTTTACGGATCCAGCATTTTTGAAACTCTCATACACAATTTTACTGATTATCCCAGAGACTGTTCCCAGCCAGCCCCGGGGCAAATGCAAAGCAAAAGCTGTTTATTTAATCAGATTTCCCCGTTTTGCTCATGGCTCTTCTGCTGTCTGGTGGGATCAGGCAGAGACCCTCGCAGGGAATCCTGCGTGCCATCAGCAGGCAGCTACAGCAGTGGCTTCCCGGGGCTGTGGTTTAGACGAGTCCAGCTAAGCAGCTGCGCTCAGTTCCAGCGAGGAAAGAGTTAAGGAGCTCCGTGTTCCCCTGTGCCCGGGAGGCAGCCTTTGTGTTTAACATTGGCAGGGGCTCAGTCCGGGCTGGAGGTTTGTTTTAATTGGGGGAGGGGGCAGAGGAGAGGGGACGCTCCGACTGCTTCAGTCTGTCTATTCCGTTCACCGATTTAGCGGAGGTGGAGATTTTCACTTCCACCCAGTCAGGGGCAGGCAGGAGGATCTGGTGACTATCCCGGGAAAAGCCGCTCAGAAGAAATTCTGCGAGGCGGCGGCAGCGGCAGCATGCGGGTGAGCCGGGCGGGGAGGCGCGGCGGCGGGGAGCGCGGGATGCTGCGGGAATGCTGCGGAATGCTGCGGGATGCTGTGGGAGCCCCGGCCCGGCCCGAGCAGCGGGCACTTTCCTGGCCCCTGGAAACGTCCCGGACAGGCATTCAGCGGCGGTGGAGCACCTCCGTGCGCGGCTGTGAGCGCGTGAGAGAGAGGAAGGGAGAGAGAACAAGAGACGGGCACCAGACAGCTTGGGAGAACTGCTACTCCATAAAGTTTAACAATGTATGGCTCTGGCCAGAGGCTCCCCACATAGGCTGCAGGGCAGGCAGCGCTGGTTTGCCAGCGCGTGAATTGCTCCTTCGCTGGTGGTGCAAGGAGAGTTTCCTCTCGCCTTGGAGAAGGAGCAGCGGGCGGCTTCCCCGGCAGCGCTCGCTGGGAACAGCCCAGAGAATCCCCCTTGTCGGCGTTGTTCCCTTCAGTGCCTCCTGCCCTGCTCCGCTTCATTTGCTCCTGCTCACATCCCAGCTGCCTTACACTCACCAAGCACTGTCATCCTTTTAGCTGGTCTTTAATACTTGGAACAATTTCATTTCCACTAGTACGGTCTCCTCTTGCGAACCTCGGCATGGGAATTTTTCTGGCTAGCTACTCCAGGCAAGTCAGGAATTTAGTTCCCTGCAGCCGTGGCTGCTTCTGCAGCGCTGCGGGAGCAAAGGCACAACACGGGCGGGTGGCTCCCACATTAAGAGAGCACCCTCCCACCCTCCAGGTACCCAGGCTGTGTGTGAGGCAGGACAATCCTAGATTACCTTAGCACAGATAGTTATCAGGGATGCCAGGGTGTTACTCCTATGAGGCAGGCTGCATGTTATACTCTACAGAAAGATAAACTTTCAAAATATGCACAGAGGAATGAACGGCTGACAGGAATCTATAAAAAAGTACTCATGGTAGTTAGCCCATTAAAAACCCTCTAGTTTTGCTTCTTAGGGGAAAGTTTCTTCTGGGAAAGGGAAGAGACGGTAATTGGCAATTTTGCTCCCAGCTTTGCATGCTGGCGGTGTGACTGCCATGCTGCCACCATGTTTATATGATATATACATCAAATTTTCACAAAAAGGGTAACAAAGTAAGGAGGAAACTAATATAACTACTAAAACATAGGACTGTGGGTTCTGTTCATAGATTCACCATGTTAACCCAGAAAAGCCATTTAATAGTGATACATGTTTCCCATTTGTAAATTGAGGAACCACAGTCATAGGAAATAATACAAGTATTAATCCTTGCCTGAAAAGAATAACAGTCAAACATCTTTGTTTTTTCTGGTAAGATTTAGAAACTTAAAGTGAACACACTTGCACCATGGTGCTGCTAACTGCCCCGAGATACCGTCATAACCAGGATTTAACTTAATTAAATCAAGAAGAATTTACTATTTAGTATGTTAAACTTTGAAATCAAGTCCATGGGAACTCTCAGTTGGCCAGTTCCTGATCTCAAATACGACAGCATAGGGATTGAAAGGCAGATCCCTGGTCTGTGAGGGACAGCACTCTGTATGCCAGACAGGAACACTCGGGTTTTGCATCTTTGCAGCTTTGCATCTGCTGCTCCACAGGGGTACACACACCCTTCCACAGACCACATACAGGAGCCTGCAATACTAGAAAATATTTATACTGTGCCTGCTCCAGAAGTACTATCAGCAAATTTTCTCCCTCCTTCTCTGGTAAACATCTTGCTATAAACTCTGATTTAACAGCCCCACAGGGAATGAAATTAGGACTCATTTATTTAAAAGAATCCTCCCAAATACTTCAGGCGAGTCCCTGGAAATCAAAAAGTTATAAATACTTTATTTTCTACTCTTGTTTTGTCAACACTGCAGCACTTAGTCTTGTTTTGCAGATATAAGCCATGTAAAAAAAAAAAAATCTTAAATTAAATGAAGGGGCTTCAGGAAAATGAGCTTAAGTGGCATCCCTGGTTTCATTGCAGGTTTGGTATCTACAATCCCTGTGGCACTGGTTACACACAGGCAGTCACACTTACTAGATTCTATGATTCTAGGATTCTATGATGCTTTCTTCCCTACCTGGAAGTGTCATGAGCTGTTGCTTAGAATATTAAAGAAAGTATTGTTTATCATTAAAGAGATTAATTTTTTATTATTAATTTCACTGTGGCTAAGTACTGAGCATGAGTTGCAATTATATTCAGGAACAAATGACAAAGTTTGAAGGCATTTTCCTGGCCAGAAGTCATTCCTGGGACTATAAAATCTTCCTACTAATATTTAGGGATTTTGGATCTGGTCCAGATTTTGATTTGAAATACATGTCTTTTCATTTTTCCTTTGAAATCCAGGTAATAAGTCAGATAAAAAATATATAAAGACTAATGTTGCAGTACATCAAAAATACCCAGAAAATTGATTCATTTACTCCCTTCAATTTTTGATGTAGTGCTTTTACATTTCATTTTCAAAGAAAAAAGAATAAGTTCTTATTTTAGCTAAAATAACCATTCAGCAGTCTCCAAGACAGGCTGACTTTCCCTGCAAGACTATATTTTAAAACAGAATCTCATCCACCATATTTTTTCCATCCCTATACAAATCCTGTCTCAAGTTAGCAGGGTTTTGCAGGATCTTATTTACCTAAGCTATCACTTCCTTAAGGAATTTTTTGTGTTTGCCTCTTGCCAGACAAGTAATGGGGGTAATCTAGATTTCAGAGCAGCATAGTGAATATAAACAGGTGTTTATACATATGTGCTGCAGAGGCTGAACATTCAGACACCCTCCCTAAGTGAGAAACAGGATGTGTTTATGCTGATTATGTGCTTTTTTTTTTCTTTTCTTTTTTAGCTTACAGTTTCTCTCTGCAGGTGAAAAAGTGAGGAGTATCTCACTGAAATACCGAAGGAAAAAGCTAAACCCTTGTCTCACTGAATTTGCTTATTGGGGACTTCAGGATGGAAGCCTTGTGTTTCAGAGTTTCCTTGCTGCTGCTGGTGCCGGGCTTTGTCCTCAGTGACAGCTCTGACAGAGACGTTTCCAATCGAAGTGACTCGGGAAATCCCCTCTCCACCTTCTCAGGGATGGAATCCAGCATTCTCCTCACCACCATACAGCCCCCGGTGTCCAACCAAACCGTCAGATGCTCCCAGCAGACCAAGATTGCTGAAACTTTCAAATACATCAACACCGTGGTATCCTGTGCTATTTTCATCATTGGGATGGTTGGGAACGCAACCCTGCTGAGGATCATTTACCAGAACAAGTGCATGAGGAACGGCCCGAACGCGCTGATAGCCAGCCTGGCGCTGGGAGACCTCATCTACATCGTCATTGACATCCCCATCATCGTGTACAAGGTAGGACTCCGTGACCCATTCCAGCTGCACTTCCCCGCGAGTTCCCTGCGCTCTTCTGTCGCTTAGGGAAACAACACAAGTCCTTTTTGTTGTGCAACAAACCCCTTGGTCTCAGGCCTCCCCTCCATCAATAAAAAGCCTACCTCCCGTTAAAGATGATGCAGCTCTTAGCTCTTAACCAAAGCGTGGCCTTGGGCATGTCACAGGAGCTCTTCATTTCTCAAAGCTGCTGCAGCTAGCAAAAGACTTTATGAGGGAAGACTTTTTATAAACTGTTCTCCTCCTTGATGCTAGTTGCTATTTTTGTATTATCCAATCCTTATTTATATTTTTACAGAAAATACTCCCTGTGATATGCAGGCTTCATATTAAGACTTTGCAGGGAGAGATTATGTCAGTTAAGTTGAGCCTTAAGGTTTTCGTTTAATATTCATTAATAGCAGAGTCTCAAAATTATTCCAATTATATCACAGACCATTTCTGAAACATCAAATTTTATCTGGATTTGTCAAAGTGTAAAAAGGCTCCTCAGCAATTCTTTCATCTGTTAGAAATTTATCTTGTCCCAGTGTTTCAATTTTCCATTTTAATTAAACAAAGCCATAAAGTAGTGTTTTTTCTGATGCATTTTATATTTGCTAATATAATTCAAGCCAGAACATGCTTGAATGAACAGAACTGAGCCCCTTTTAAATACATTTCATTGATATTAACTTATCTTAGAAAATCATCAAATAATTTTGTAAGCTTGTATCTGTCTCTGTGGACCATACACAGGTGCACAGATGATAGGATATACGACTTTTTCTTTTTTCGGCAGAAACATGAAGTGTTTCTGTTTGTAAATAAAGCACTTAAGTCATAAAATATATGTCATATAATTAAGAAAAAATGTTCTTCATAATTTCATCCCTTAAAGATTCCAATGACTTTTATTGTCTTAAATGAAAGAGTGTAATGTATGGTTTTATAATAACTGGTGCCCTGTGGTTTCAAATCAGATTTTAAAGAATTAATTTAATTAATTAATTAAAGAAACCATTTCTAAGCATGCATTTTGCATCTTTATAACATCATAACTGTTTTATAACACAGATAGTCATAGGACAAGATTATAAATTTGAATTAATTAATGGAAAAAAATTCTCTCTATGTGCATATTTTATATTTGCACAGAGGCTCTGGGAGTCTGTTATCATCCACCCATCCAGGGAGAAGAGGTGGACAACTTATTCTATAAGCAGCTGAAAAATGTTTCAGGATCACCAGCCCTTGTTCTTGTAGGTGACTTTTTCTGGGAACTTAATGCAGCAGAGTGTGTGGAGGACAACTTTGTGTCACAGCTGGTGGGTGAGCCCACCAAGGGAAGGACCATGCTGGACCTGTTGTTTGCAAAGAGAGATGGGCTGGTGGGAGATGTGGTGGTCAGAGGCCGCTTGGGGCACAGTGATCATGAAGTTCCTGGTATTTGGTGAAATCAGGAGGAACAGCAATGAGACTTTTACATTAGACTTCCAGAGGGCAGACTTTGGCCTATTTAGAAGAGTTATTCAGACAGTTCCTGGGGAAGCAACCCTTAAAAAGGAGTCCAGGAAATGTGGGTGGGCTTCAAAACAGAGATCTTGAGGGCACAGGAGCAGACTGTCCCTGTGTGCCAAAAGATGAGTCAACGAGGGAAATGTCCAGCTCAGTTCAAACTGAATTCAGCAACTTTTGTAAAGGAAAATTAAAAATGTTTTGCAAATATATTAATGGCAAAAGGAATGGTAAGACCAACCTTTGTTCTCTACTGGGTGTGGGAGGAACTCAGTAACTGCAGATGAGGAGAAGGTGGAAGTGCATAACATCTTCTTTGCCTCAGTCTTTAGTGTGAAGATGGCTTGTCCTCAGGACAGCCGTCCTCCTGGGTTGGCTGATGGTGTCAGGGAGCAGAATGGTGACCCTGTTATCCAGGAGGAGGCAGTCAGGGAACTGCTGAGACCCTTGGGTATTCATAAATCTATGGGGCCGGATGGGATCCATCCCAGGGTGATGAGGGAGCTGGCAGGTGAGCTTGTGAAGCCACTCTCCATCATTTACCAACAGTCCTGGCTCACTGG
>VZTB01013653.1:1131997-1163300 GCA_013397245.1 Thryothorus ludovicianus | reverse complement strand
TGCTGGGTTAGGAACTGGATGATGGCCACACCCAGAGAGTGGTGGTGAATGGAGCTGCATCCAGCTGGGGACAGTCACCAGTGGTGTCCCCCAGGGGGGTCTGTGCTGGGGCCAGTCCTGCACAATCTTTCATCCATCTTTATTGATGACATGGATGAGGGTATTGGGTCTTTCATTGGTAAATTTGCAGATGACACTAAGTTGGGAGCAAGTGTTGATGTTTTGGAAGGTAGGAGGGCTCTGTAGAGGGACCTGGAATGGTTGGATGGATGGGCAGAGTCCAATAGGATGAAGTTTAATAAGTCCAAGTGCCAAGTCCTGCAGTTTGGCCACAATAACCCCCTGCAGTGCTAAAGGCTGGGGATGGTGTGCCTGGACAGTGCCTGAGGAAAGAGACCTGGGGATGCTGGTCAACAGCTGACTGAACATGAGCCAGCTCTGTGCCCTGCTGGCCAAAAAGGCCAATCCTGGCCTGGATCAGGAATGGTGTGGCCAGAAGGAGCAGGGAGGTCATTCTTCCCCTGTACCTGGCACTGCTGAGGCCACACCTTGAGTGCTGTGTCCAGTTCTGGCCCCTCAGTTTGTGAAGGATATTGAGATGCTGGAGGAGGAGGCAACGAGGCTGGAGAGGGGCTGGGAACACAAACCCTGTGAGGAATGGCCGAGGGAGCTGGGGGTGTTCTACCTGGAGAAAAGGAGACTCGGGAGTGACCTTATCACTCTCTACAACTCCCTGAAAAGTGGCTGTAGTCAGGTGGGGTTGGTCTCTTTCATCACGCAGCAACTGACAGAAAAGAGAGGACACAGCCTCAAGCTGCAACAAGAGAATATAGGTTGGACATTAGGAAAAAGTTTTTTACAGAAAGAGTGATAAAGTACTGGAATGGTCTGCCCAGGATAGAGTCACCATCCTTGGATGTGTTTCAAAAAAGACTGGATGTGGCACTCAGTGCCATGGTTTAGTTGAGGTGTTAAGGCATGGGTTGGACTTGGTGATCTTGAAGTCTCTTCCAACCCAGTGATTCTGTGATATTTTCTATGGTGAAATGCAGCACTTGGTTCTAATCTTCCAGCTGTATAAATTACTTATAAGTCTTTTAATTGGGTTTAATATAACACGAATTTGAAACTAGGATGACTGTACATAATTATCGATGTGATTCAATGGAAATTCTAGTTTACATTTTTTCAATACTCCACCTGGAAAGTTAAATTGTCAATTTGTTGATATCTGTGGAGTATTTTGGATTAACTAGTGGATGAGAAGGATTATGTTCTGCCTGATTTGAGATTCACCTGTCTTCCACAGCTGGGTGAATGCCTAATGGGACATTGGACTGGGGTTCTTAGCTGGACTCAGAGCCTACACAAGGCCAGGCTGGACAGAGCTCTGAGCAACCTGGGCCAGTGGGAGGTGTCCCAGTCCATGGCTGGGGGGTTGGAACTGGATCATCTTTAAGGTCCCTTCTAACCCAAACCATTTAGTGATTCTATGATTGCACCTCCCAAGATGTATTACAGTTTCCTCCCTGGTGAATTATCCTTATGATTTTATGCATAATTGCTAAGGCAGCATTCTCACTTCTCATGGCATATCTGGTAGTACATTTTAAGGAAAAATGGCATGAATTCTTTCCAGAGGATTTTCAAGTTTGTTCTTTCTTAAACTTTCCAAGTTTGAGAAAGAACAAGCGTTTTTATTACACAATTTTTTTCTAATTTTTCAAGAGGTCTGCTTCTTTTTGCAAAAGGGAATGGAAATTTGGTATTAATTTTGCCTTTCAGAATTGCCTTTTGATGATCTTCTGAAAAGTCTTTAGAAGTTTAGTTGAAAGTAACCAACAATTTTTTTTCATTTTCTCTTTACTATTTTGCAATACATTTTTTTTTCTACTAATTTTCTGTCGCTTCTCTGGAATTCCATGGGTGCATTTGTCTTGCTCTATCTCATATGATGAGATGAACTATGGTTATGATTTGATGAATGAAATTTTCTTAGCCTACATGAGGAATTATTTTTGTGCTGCAGAGAAGTACTGCACAAATAAAGGCCATGAACAAAACTGCAGCCCCTTGACAGCAACGTCTGTCAATTTCCACATGTAAGAAGGCAGAATTAAAATAATCTTTAAAGCTTAATTCTAGATTTTAGTTATTGTTCACTTATTTAACTTTCAAAATAAATTACTTATAAATTACCATATACAACCACCTTGTTGTCTGAGGTTAGCTGTAAGAATTGTGTTACAGGGAAGCATTTATGGCTTTATAAGGGAGCTCTGGTACATCTGAAAAGAAATGCAACCATTATTATAGTCCATTTTTCATATGAACCATTCAGTGATGTGTATGCTCACATTAGTACTTGGGTTTGGTTTGTTAAATGCCATTCCTGTTTGTCCCACTAGGGATCCTAAAATTTGTGTCACCTTTCAGCTCCTCTTGTTAAGTGACAGAGAGAAGGGTGACCACTGGAAATATCAGGATTGGATAATTGAAGTGATAGGCTTCTAAGGAAAAAAAAATTCAAGTGTTTTTATTTTTGTTTCAAAGTAATTTATACCCTTCTGAACTTTATTTTAAAAGATTCTTTTAGTTTCAGAGTCAGCCTCATGCTGAATCATATATTAGTATCCTACATAAGAAGTGGTGTCAAACACTTCAGAACTTTTAGGCCAGATCTTAATTTTTAGGACAAAACAGGTCTGAAATCAGAGTAAACAAGCATTCAGCTGCATATTAAAATAACAAATAGTACAGTGTTAAGATGGCCACATTTTACAGAACAAAATATATGATACCTGTAATTATACTTGAATATCAGAAATGGTTATAATCACTTTTCTGAAACATAATGTAACCTCTACTATTTTGAAACTACTTTCAAAAGAGGAGTAAATAATGCTATTGGTACTCAAATCCATTTTACAAGCCCTTAGAAAGAAGGAGCTATAAAATTGTAGTAATTGGCAATGTAAGATCCTAGAAGAACCAAATCCTTAATTCTGCTATGAGTTTATACAATTAACAAAGATATGATGCTGAAAAACAAGTAATTATGTAATTTATGTCAACTAAAGATGTGGTCACAGGTTTTTGACATTTTTAATCTTTCTTTGTAGTACAGTAGGCTCAAAAAGTCACTGCTTACTTTCTCTAATTGCTGTAATTATATAGTGGATTCCCCTTATTGTTAAGAGGATTGCAATGTGAGCAATATTCACTGTCCTTTGAAGATATTCGGGATGTATTAAAGCCCTATTACACTTAATTACCACAATATATCCACTTGAAGTATCAAATCAGTATTAAAAATCTTAATAAATTGAGTTCTACAGGAAGGGTGACAGTTATAAATCCAACCTTAATAGACCGAACTAAGACAATTTAATTTTCAATCACATTTTTATACCACCAGGACCCAAACAGTCTCCTCTTTACCCAAAACATACTCATCTCAGACTTTCAAGATGTCAAAGCCTAAAGCCTCATATGAGTAAGACGTAATTCTCTGCAGGCAAAAGAGGAGCAGAAAATAAAAGTTTCATATTTTACGCTGCTGTAGAGGTAGGGTTAATGCAAAAGAAGGGACAGGCTCCTTTTCTAGTATCAGGTGGCATCAGCAAATAACTGAAAGCTGCTGATCATGACCACTGCCATGGTGGGTAATGCACTGCCATGTGCATTTTATAGCAAATAAATTCAGATGCAATGCAAGAAAACTTCTTTAGAGGGCTGCTTTCCATAAAGGCTTTCCATTGTTTCCTAAGGCAGTGCAAAGGCAGCAGCAGAATATCCACAGCAGCGTTGCCTTGGCTGCTCTGAGCTCTGGCAAACCCTCACAGCTGCTCCTGCTGCTGCTCTCGTGGCTGAAGTTTAGCAGAGCAACAGGAACAGCAACAGGTACTCACCACAGACATTGCTGTCCACTGGTCTTGCCTGAGCTCACAGAGCTTCACTCTAGGCCAAGGCTCTGATGTTTAGAATGGCAGAATTTCCAGTTTTGTGCGCTTTGGAGAAAAACATAAAAATGAGTTCTATTTCTTGGAAACTAGCCGACATAGGACTGATATAAACTGCATTGCCTTAGATCAGAATATGCTTAACTCCTTAAAACATTAGTTTACAATGTAGATGAAGCAAATTAGGCAGCTTTTTACCTGTTTCTTTAAAACATTTTCCTAATAATTTTACTGGTACAAGGTGGAAGACAACTACCCATGTAAAAAGCAAGTGTTCACTGCTCAGACAGCTCAAGAAGATGTTTTCTTGAACAAAACAGGGGGATTTTTGGTTAGTTAATTGATATTCATACTTTCTTTAGTTGCAACATTATCTAAATCTGAGTAGTCCACCTAAAACATTAAAAATCCAAATAAAGAAGGTAGCTGACAGCAAGCAAATGTGTTCATCCATTTTGTCTTCAGTAAAGGAAGACTCAGCTCAGGCATTTCTAGTCATGGACATTTTTCAATGTCAGAGCAATCCCCGCTGACACAAAAATCATTTGGCATATCTGAATACCTGCACCAATCAAATTAATAATTATACCTGCATGAAGATGATAATTAACCATACTGGCACTGATCTTGAAACTGATAGAACAAGTGGCATCTTTTATGCCAAAGGAGTACAAAGTCAAGGCAACAGCACACAAAAATTTAAGGACACTTAGAAAACACACCCTTCTTTAAAGGTAGAATTTTTCATATGTATAGTGTGCATTTCTCAATGAAGTACCAACACAAGTAGGAAATGCTGAGGCTTCAGCTGAAGAACTACATTCTGGCTTTCAATAAATTCTTATCAGGGATTCCAAGAAGCAATGAATGTGTAGCCCAGTGTGATACAGAAATCCACAGAATCTGCTCCAAGCAGGAGCTATTATTCACGTGTTTGTCTGTCTCCATGTAGTGAGCAAACATAGCAGAAATTGATCACTGGGTCCAGAAGGCAGAAATTTCCCAAAATGGAGCAGGGAACGGAAATCCGTCAGGAATCTGTTCTATGTACAAACTGCAGCTTCCCAGCAGAGTGTGTCTTATGTGCATACCAGGGTAGCAGTTAGGGAAGAGATTTTATATTCTAGGTCTTAGTTGAAGATCCACCCTGCCTTTAACTCATGGCTGTTATTTGGGGAGTGGGACATTTGTTCCAATCAATGCACAGCTCCACCCTCACCTTCATCTCATACCTGCCTTGCTGCTCTGTGGCTTTGAAACAGTGTACAGTACTTAGAGACTCTGTGTTTAAGAGAATATTTTAGTGCGTTTTCTGTCTTTATTTCTCAACCAGCTGAACTCTACAGATAACAAGGAATTGTTTTGATTGTGCATATCTAGGGCTTACCAGTTCTGCAGTAACTTCTTAGAAATCCTCTCACTCTTTTTAGCAACACACAAAACAAAACACAGCTGGAAGAACAACAAAAGAAATATTATACCCAGGGATTGAAGAAATTCCTTTCAACAAATCACCATGCATGTAAGCACACCTTGCAGCTCATTTCCCTGAAGAAGAGCAGCCCAGTTTGAGAAGCAGTTTACCTAACAGGATGGGAAGATAGCCAACACCATGGAAAGTAATCCTGCTTTGTAAACAGCAAAAATACCACAGGGGAGATGCCTAGAGTTGTTAGGAATGCTTTACTGCTAAGTAGTTTTTTGTAATAAATAAAAGCATTTTAACAAGAACCTAAAACTTGGGATTTTTTTTTTTTCCAGTTAGCTGAGACAGAATGTTCTGCTGCAAAACCAGGACATTTGTTTCCTTACTTTTCAGGATCTTTTGAAGTATAATCTATTTTCCCTTGTGTAAAAACTATACATTCCCTCCCATAGCTGTCTAAGCAGGAGAAAAACACTGTAGGCATGAGACCCTTTGCTATCTTCACCTTTACTCAGCTGGGCTAAGATAAGCAAAATAGCAGGAAAAGCTCTGGCAGGGCAATTCAGGGTAAAAAATCCCTTTGATCGTTCTCATGCATCCCCACATAACCTTTCCTCCTTCCAGGAAGAAAACCAGTCAGTCTTTTATCCACCCAAAGTGGAAAAAAGACAGTTTTGGGTTGTAGAAAAATCAGCAATATATTTCTTGCAAAGAAGAGTTGAAGAGATACAGCGTGTTTTCTATGCCAGGGTTGTGAATCTAAGTATAAGGAATTAAGCAAATGATCCCAAAGCTGCAGAAGCTTGAACAATCATCTCACCATGTACTCAAGGCTGGTCTTAAGCCCTGCATGATAAAAGCTACCCTCGTTCTTTGTTTTCCTCCACTCTTTGTTATCCTCTAGTCACCATCCTTTCAAAGTCTGAGGTTTTTCACTCCTGCATTGGGAAGGAATACTTAGAGACAGGCTGTGTCCCCTGTCCACCCTGACAGCTCTCCCTCTTTCCTGCCATGTCGTGGAGCACAGCTGAGTTGTGAAGCAAGAAACGGATGAGCTTTGTCCAGCAATGCAATTCTCTCCTGTATATATGGGTTTTAGGAAAAATGGAAAGGATTGAAAACATGCAATGAATTCTCACCCTATGACAATTCATGGGGACAGAAGGGCCCTGTTTCAGCCACCACAACCAAAATACCACTACTGAGGATTCAATGCATCCTTATTCCTAACTAAGCAATCTTACAGATCGGAGATAGGTGAGACACTTCAGCGAGAATCATCATCTTTTGTCACTTAATGACTTAATGCTGTTGACTCAGTGGTACAGAACTCAGTCACTTCTGTGCTGGATTCCACCCAAAACTCCAGATACCTTGTCTGGCCCATGCCTTGGAGCAGACAAGGGTATATATAATTGTAGAACACAACCTAAGACAGAGCTTTATCAAGACAGCTCAATATCTCCTAGAGGAAACGAGCTTGAAAAAAAAAAAAAGAAAAAGAAAAAAAAAAAAAGAAAAAAAACCCAGCAAAACCCAGCAAAACCAAATGCGCTGATGTAACAAAACCAAAAGAATTTCCCTTATCTTTCATTCTGGGCTATGTGGCAAGGAAAGAAAATCACCCCAGACTACACTCCCTTGGAATGTAGTTTGTAACTCCTGCTCCCCAGTTAGGAGATGCTGGTCACTTATACAACTGGATTGTATTTATACAGACAAAATCCGCTGGGTCCCTTCTCCATTACTGCAGAAGTGGTACTTAAGTTGCAGAATAAAGAAGGTATTTCTATTTTTCCTGAAGACAGAATAGAAGCTGACTTCCATGGTTGTGCCAGTTGTTCCAGCAGTATCTTGGAACATTTAAATGCCATGAAACTCAGGAGGGTGCCCTAGATGGCAGCAGCATGAGGGGCAAGCACTGTGTGTAAGGAACAGAGTTCAGTTTCTGGGAAGAACATCGTGTGTGTCAGCACAACAACGGCCCCAAGAGGATACAGGAAGAGGCAGTCTAGAGCACTAGGATGAGATCAGAGCAGCAAAGGGCAGGTATGAAGCCTCTGCTGCCATCCTCAGTGCCACATGGCAGAGAGGTGACCTCCTGGCATGCACTTGTTGAGCTGAAGGAGTTTTAAGAGAGCAGCTCAGAGCCTGTTCCTATCCAGCACCCAACCTAGTCCATCTATTTTGGGCTGAGCTCCAGGGCCATCATCTGCCTGCAAACACCCAGTATCAGCCTGGCATGAGATAAACTGTGGCTGCACATGAGCATGCTCTGGCCATGGGGTTACAGCATTCTCTCTTCCAGACTATATATAAATTGCATGGGATGCACAGTGGGACTTGATGTTTTGTACATCAGCTGCCATACTGAGGGGGGTTAGAAAATAGCAGCAGCAGCAGCAGAATAAAATCAACGGAGTGACATTTAAAAATCACTGCAAAGGAATGTTCTCAGTGCTGATGTCTTGTTTGTCTTCAGCTGCAGCTCAGGACAGAGAGGCCATATAAAGCAGCAGAGAAGGGAGGATGCTCAAGGAAGCTGTGGTTGTCTGGTCACTTTGCTGAGTTTTTAAAAAGCAGTCTTGATTTCTGATTTCAGTGCAAAAATACATGTTGACCACATTCTTTTCTCAGGAATTGCACCACAGTATGAAATACTCCTAAGTTGCAAAGTGCACAAGGGAAAAGTGGGTTTCCTTTGCCACATGCCTTATTTTGAAACCTCAGGGATTTTTTAAGTACAAAAGCACAGTCCACTTCCACTACTCATAAAGAACTGGGACACAAGTAGGAGCAATCAGTCTGATTTCTTCTATCCTAGAGCCTTGAGAGAAAATGTAATTTTCTTGAATTTTACAATAATTTTGTTTGGCTATTAAAATATGCAAATGCACTCGAAGAGCAAAGCCAGTAGCCAGTTTTTGTATTGTACCTAAGTAAATCAGGATTAATTAAATTCCTGGGCTCAAAGTAAATGTATTATTTCCTTCTGAAATTTCCATATCATGTTAGGGCAGAAGAGAGGGAAATTGATTTGTTTGCATACAAAAATTAGTAAAACTGAAGACAGGATCAGATAAAATGACTAAAAATATCTACAGAACAAAAAACTGGCACCTGATCCAAGGGAAAGTAATGAATGCATAGCTGATGCGGAGTGATAATGGAGTACACCCCCAGAAATGACTGCAAAGTGAATCTTGAAATCAAAAAACCTTACTTCTGGTCCCAGGGATTTTGATTAAAATCCACTTGAAAAGAATGTCTAATGATTTGGTACTGATATTACTTCAATTAGTGGAAAGTGTAAGAAACAAAAGGAATAAAACACTTTTAATCTCAAAAAAGGAGGGCTTCCTGGAGTGTAGGGTTGAAGTGTACATGCTGGAAGCATGATAAAGCTTCCCCGTGGGGAGTAATGAGTTAATGAACCTTTTTCAAGTACAACACTTTTCTTTTTGAAGCTAATATTTGCCTTGTAGTAACAGAGTTTTGCAGTCACTACAAAGTGCTGGCTCATTTCTATTGCTGGTGTAGCTACAGCCACAGTCAGGGCACTGAAATGGCTTTCAGTTGCCTTTTAAAGTGTGATCTGTAATGATAAATGGGTTTTGGGGCTCTGCTTGGCACAGGGGATTGACAGAAGTCTGCTAGAGCTGCTTTTCTGTGGCAGAGCCATTTATAATATAGCCTTCCCAGCTTGAGAACTACTCTGGTTTTACCCAAATCCAGACAAGAGTTTGGAGCTGTAATTGCATGGGACTACAACATGGTGGAATTATTATGGCTCCTGATCATCCTTTCTTTTTTCAACTTTTTTTTTCTGATAAAAACTAAAACCTCATATGAGAGTTCTAGGCTAAATGCATATTATATGCAGAATAGCTCTGCATATAATTGTTACACTATTGCAAACCTATCTGGAAAACAATTTTACTGGAGCTTTCAATGTATTTCATTCAGTCTATAAATACAGACAGAATCAAAGGAACTAATCAAGAGCCTGCAGATATAAACTTATCACCTTTGCTGCTGAAGGTACTGACTACAGTTAAATCACCAATCCTAGCAATCCAATCCCATGCCTTTTGAGAAAAGGAGGATTTCCTGTCATCAAATGCCACTATCCTAAACTAGGATACCATAGCAAAGGTCCTTGCACACAGGAGTTTGATCCACAGTTTCCACCCAGTTGGCTGAAAGCTGTGAGTTGCTAAAATCTGTCCTGAAATACAAGTAATCAAATGGCAACATTAATATAGTCCTAGAGAGACACGGGTAATGTGGAGTACATAGCTGCTTCCAGCATTTTTGAGGTATCATTTGGGAGACAAAATCACAAATAATTCAGCATTGTGATGAATGACTATAAAACAGAGGGGGTGCAAAAAATCCACAGCAGGACTATGAGGAGAAGATTAATTCCAACTTTGGTAAAATTTTGTGATAAACATCCCATGCAGTACAGCAAAGTTCTCTGAAAATCTCATGCTATGAAAAAACAAAAAGGTAACACCTGCCTTAACTGAGGTAAAGACAGATGTGAATTTGAACTTCCTGAAGTTAACATTTGTACTTCTAAAGGTAGTGATTATTAGCATGCTTCAATTTAACACTAACTTAAATAAAAACCAAATATTTACTTTGAATACTACAGTCCTGAATTACAACCAGAATTTGTTTTTCTAACTGTACAGCTAGAATACACCCACTTTTACCAGCTAAGTGTGTTTCAGGACCTAAGCTTCTACTGAAAAATATTTCTAGTCCTTGTGGTTGCAAAGCCAACTCTCAAAACATGAATATCCTACCACTGAGAAAGTCTCACCTTCTCATCTTAGAGAAGATGAACAAAACGGTAGTGCAAGAGTGAGAAGGTTTAGTGACTGCGTTTCTCATTAGAACTGTTCAGGAGGGCTGAAATATCCCTTACCTGAGTTAAAAGAGCTAAGTTAGGGCTCAGTACTTTCTATGGACTCAATAATTTTTCATTTATTACACTTAGTTACATTGAATGTAATCTGCCATTTTACTTATCAGCACAAGTAAAGGGTGATCTGTGACTCTGCAGCCAGTCGAAGGTTTCATTACCCTGAATAATTTTGTGTCCTGTATTTTGTGTATGTACTTGCTACCAAAGCCCAGTTCAAAAACATGTCAAGGCCTCAACAATCATAGCTAGAAATATTACTATTTATATGCTAATTCTTCACAACCATGATGTGAATCACTGTACCAATATTTATTATGCAAATGCCTCCTTGGAAGTACTCCTCCAAACCTCAGTCACTCACATCTTTCCAATGGATGCCTTTCTGTTGCCTTGAAAGCAGAGCCCACATGTTTGCATGGTTATCCTTTAAAATGTAATATGGAACAAGTTATGTATGCACAGTGTTTTCTTCACACTCCTCAGAGTCTGGCACTGAATATTGCCATGAGTTGCACAAGAGTACATTTACGATGACAAGAATCTACTTGCGTGCAGCATCAGGACTTGGCTCTGGGGTATTTCATTGTGAGCCCTGAGTTATGTTTTGACTGCCTGGTTCTGGGACATGGCAATCACAACCATTTATGACAGGCTTGAGTTAGATTTTCATAATTCAGTACTGCTGGCAGATTCCAAATAATAAAAATAAAAAAAAAGTTTTAACAATGCAATTTACTATTGCAACAGCACAAAGGTCAACATTTAAGTGTAAGCTTTCAACCTCTGTGCTTCCACAGTAGCAGCTATTCCCCAGATTCACTCAGTAGTAAGGATATGTTTGAGGTATGGAGAATTCAAGGTTACACTGGCTGTGTTTAAGACAAGAAGTAACTACAATTGTGAAGCACTTGCTAGATTACTGTTTAAATATCCTGATTATTTTGTATCTTCTCTCTAGCTCCTCGCTCAGAAGTGGCCTTTTGGAAATACAGAATTTGGACAGTTTCTTTGCAAATTCCTTCCCTTTATCCAGAAGGCATCAGTGGGAATCACAGTCCTTAACCTGTGTGCCCTGAGTGTGGACAGGTACAGTATGTTTTACTCTTTTGGCATTGTTCTTGTGTGTGCAGATTTCCTAAATCTGAGAGCAGTAAGCAAAGTCTTCTTAGCAGGAAGATTACAATAAAGACATAACTTAGATTCTGGTCTTTTATATTCTGGCTAATGCCAAGAACCACATTTGTCACTCAAAGCATAATATTAAGTCCTTGGACTAATGAACTTTACATGTTTTTTAAAAAAGTACTTAAAAGTTCTGGCAAAGCATTATTTCAACTTCTTTTGAGACAAAAATTTATTGGAGTTTGACTCAGTATTCAGATTTCTTCCTTTCATATGAAATCATGTTTGTTTTGTGTTTGAACAAGATCATAATCTTTAAGCTTAAAAATTAGTTTTTCAACTCATTGCCTGTATACAAGGGTTTATTCTGATAACTTTCAAAACTAACAGAGCTCTACTGAAAAACATGTTGGAAATTTGCTTTGATAGTTTGAAAATTAATGCCTCTGCTATTTTTATAAAATGCAATAGCAGATGAACACTTGACTTTCTGTAAAAGTTGATTTTATATCTTGAGTTACTCGATCACATTCTACTCCAAAATATCAGTATCTCTAAACACAGAAAATACTGCTAAATAAAATGCAGTATGTGTATTAGTACAGGGATGCAAAGAAGCTTTAAAATTAATCTTAGTTTGGCTTTACAGAAGAAGTTAATGTACGAGGTTTGCAGTGGATAAATCACTTAATAGTATCCATACCTGAATAGAATTCCTCACTGCATTAGTACCTCATTAGCCAAAGCCATTAAAAAAAAAAAAAAGTAATACAGGTAACAGTTCTACTTTCATTTTTTGAGTCTGAGAACTACAAAAAGAATTCTATTTCTCAAACAATATCTGCCCACCATTAAATAAAATCCTAAGGACCACTCTAAGGAATATATCATGGATCAAGCACATGAAACAGACAGTTTGTCAGATAAATTCTGACAACTGCAGTTTCACTAGATGAAGTTCCACTGTTATATACATTTTCACAAATTGGAACTAATTCAGCTGAAGCTACTTTTTTGTAGATGGATACATATTTTTACTGATTTGCTAATCCTCACAACAATCAATTGTTTCCATTTGAGTATAAAGTCTGACTATTTAATTTCCTCCCTTGTCTTGGACACTTTGCCAAGGACATATTCTTTATAACCTGTTGCTACTCTAGTGAGTGGCTGTAGAGGATGTGTGCTAGAAAACAAATGTATAGAGCTAGATTCTGCTAATGGTTAATAAGAACTGAATCTAGGGTCATTCACCATGAAAGCTCAGAGCACCTTCAATAAGCTAGGTTGGATACTGGAAGTTGGGCACGTTAACACAAAATTCCACATCACCTAATGGTTGCTTTCGAGAATGGAAAATGAGTAAACATGAAATAGCGTGCTGTCACAGCTGAACTGTTTCTGGTTTACAGGCAAGTTAACTCTTGCTTGGAAAAAAGTTCCTGAAAGCGATCTTGTTTATAATTACTTTGGGTCTCTATATATTGCATTCTATAACACAGAAAAGATGGTGTCAATCGGTAGAGCGAATCCCGAGTTCCATATTTTTAGTTATTGTTGACTCTGTCCCTGTTGCAGACCACAGCCTGAAGTTAGAATAGGATTCTTTTTTCCGCTATCAGGACTGTGCTAACTACATCCTATTGTGAAACTCCCCTCATTATTACTGCCCTGGAGTGACTTTCCCTGACAAAGTATTCAGGTTTAACTGTGCATGCCCAAGGGGAACAATGGCCACTCACACGTGGAGAGGGTTTTAAGAGGCTGACAGAAAGCCAGCCATTCACCCTTCGGAGGAAGCTCACTTCGAAGTTGCCTCAGATGCCCCCCAGGCATTTTTATACTCCAGGTCACGATGGTGACGATAGTGTGACTCTTTCTAAACAGTGCCTGAGTGTGACTAAGAGGAAGGATATTTCCCTGAGTTTTTACTCTTGGTTATGTGTTGGGCATAATGATTTTGATCAAGAAGAAAAGTGAAGATAGGGATCTCTTTTCACACGTATACCCCCTCTTCCTGCCTCCTCTGCACAGCACGTGGCATAGAACAGTGATCCTAAGGTAGATGTTTTTTATCTGGACCAACTCACAGCAAGTATACGAGACAAGTCGAGATTTTGCCACTAAAATAAAACTCTAAGAGCTTTGTCGTATTAAGATATTTGCATAAAATGAAGAACAGCTGTGGTTGCTAACAAAGAAGCAGAACAATTCGGTATCAGCAACAATAGGGATATTTAGGAACTGTCCTGGCACTTATCTTGATAGTGACTGCTTCATACGTGCTTGATCTTGTCCCTTATGTTTCCTGCACTGCTTTTCACTCTTACAAAAGGCTGATGATACTTGCAGACACTTGTTATATTAAGGGGCCATTTGAAGACCTAATTTTCTAATTAACACCTAATTTCTAACCTAAGTTGAAAGGAAGAGGGAAACAAAAGCACACAATGATGTTCTCAGATCCAGACAAGACGTCCTTCCGAAAGAAACGCTTTAAGCACGTTAAGCTTTAAGGAGTGCAAAATATTTAATTGTGTGTATGTATACAATCTGACAGTGTATGCACGAGCAGTTGAATATGAAAAAGGGAGAGAGAAGAGGAGCCAAAACATCAAACAGAGAATAGGAAGTGACCCGGGAAATAAAAGGAAACATTTTAGACAAGATTGGAGGCAAAAGGGAAATAAATAGAAAAAACGGAAAGTTAAACAAAGACAAATCTCACACAGATTTTAGAGTGAGGAATTAAATGCAATGCATCATGTATGTATTTATGTCAGCTTCCTGGCAGACATCCTATGTTTTCCAAGCATAAGGGAAATAAACCCTGCAGTACTTTCTCACTCTTAATTGTGGGAGGCTTGTGGCTAGACAAAGATCCTCTATATTACATAACCCACAGAACACCCACCTGAAAAAGTATTACTACTAAAATTATTATTACTACCACTATTTTTCAAATCACTCCTACAGCAGTGAGTAAAGAGACTGAAAAATTGCAGGTTAATACACATTCAGCAAATACTGATCTAATTACTGAGTTCCTTATGTTTTAGCTGAAAATACTCATAAAATTATTCAGCTAACAATTCTGTATTTGAGAGTTATTTGAATTGTAAACTGAATAAATAAAATCAGTAAAATACATACAGGACACAAATCCTTACTGATCTGCACAGTGATCTCCTCATGTGCAAAAGAGATGTAATTCAAAAGAACAGGTACAAAAATGCAAGAAAGGAAATAACTGGATTCACAATTTGCAACCCATTGGTTGTCATTTATATAGTTACAGAGGTAACACAAAGTAAATTTTACATTTGCTACTTGAAAAATATCTACAGTGTACAAGATCCTGTTTGCTAAGAGCATCAGCCAGTCAAGGATGGGGTAGTGCCTTGTGCAGCTGATGGAAATTACTGTAAAATTGCCAGTCTGTAGAAAGTAAACTTTGAACTGATTGTTAAATTTCCAAAGTTCACAAATACTTGAGCATTTGTATGAAAGGTTACGTTTCTATGAATATTCCATTTGTTGATTTGTCAAAATGAAGCATGACAGGCTGACAAATTATTTAAAATTAAATTTGGATTTTAATATAAATATTCGTGCAAAGATATGATACTGGATATTTCTTTCTTAATTCTCCCAGTATAGTTTTATTTCTTTCGATGGCCTCAGAATTCCAATCTCAGAGACCTCCTCCCCATCAGTAAACTACTGCCTCCCTCCTTTTTCACATTCTTGGAAGAAAATGATGCCTATAGATGATATTTTTATTTTTAACGTGCAATTCCAAGTTGTAGTTTGCTTTAATAGGCTCAAAGAATTTATCCACACATTTCTGTAGACATGATGCTCTGAGAGCCTGTCTGTAGCACACCTGTGAGTGTGCTGTGCATGACACTGCTGTAGATACCAAGGCAAAGCTTTCCAGTCTGTTTTCTGCCGGGCTGGTGGCATGCCAGGCCCTGACACCTTCCAGTGATGCTGGGTAGCAATGCTTGCTGAAGTTTCTGTGAGGGACTTAAGCCTGGATTTGCATTCAGGCATTGTCATTCCCCTAACACTAAGGCTACAGGGGATGGAATTCTCAAATCTTCCATCTATTTAATAAGCACAATTACAAGGTAAAAAGGTGGTGTGGTACAAGAAATCAGAAGAAATGCTTTGTGTGTGAATCCAATGTCACTGTACTGATTAAAGGAGGACTGAGAAAGCCTTTCAATAATTAAATTTTCCTGATCTCTGTAGCCTAGGTCCTGTAGCCCTCAAAAATGTTTTTTCCCATCGGAAGTCTTCATTCCTTCCATCTTGGTTGAACTTGATGATCTCAAAGGTCTTTTCCAACCTAGTTCATTCTGTGATTCTGTGATACGAGGAATTCAAAATCCAGTATTTCCCTTCTTAATCTGATATTTTTTTAAGCATACTAACAACCTTTCTTGACTTTTTTTATCTTCAACTAAAGAAGATTATTTCATCATGCCATGACATTTCCATGCAGAACTGTCATTCCAAACAGGAAGATGCTATTATTTTAGGGAAGGAAAACAAGCAGTTGTTACATCATTAATGACAGAGAGCTCTCAAGAATTAATTTCAAATTATTACAAGATCAAAACCAATATTGGTTCTTTCCCCTGATTCTGTCTTTGCTAAATTGTTGGAAATGCTAAGTAAGTAGTTTACTGAAGTCATTCTAGGACAACAGTTAAATCTACTACTGAAAATTTAATTTATGGACTGGATTGTACTCTGTATTCTATGCCTATCAGTGTTCTCTGAATAATTTTACAACCTTCTGACCAGAGCTGACAGAGTCTCAAAACTAATAAATTTCTACAAGCTCATTGAAAACTGAGAGACAAGCAGAGGAGAAGGATCCTCTCAGCTCATTGAACAGTGTACACAGAACAAATGCATTTTCACTTCATCAAGAGTATTTTCCCTATCTTTCATTGCTGAGAAGCTTCACTTTGGATAGCACTGCTGCTACAGCTGAGGTAGCTGAAGGAGATGGATGCTGTGTATCTGCTAGAATGGCTGTGTGCCAGGATGGGTCTTTTCCTCTGTTAGGGCAGTTCTTTAGTGAAAGACACAGTCTGTCCTCACAAACCTTGCCTACTTTAACTAGAAATCATTAGTGCAGTCCACCTAGCAGAATTCCACACAATCCCACACCCAAGCAGAACAGGAGCAGCCAGCTCTCAGCTCTCCACCTGTTATGTCCTCTGTAAGTTGACAGCTGGCAAAGGCCCTGGAACAGGCAGAAAAAACCGAAGTAATACAAGTCTCAGGTCTCAGATGCCAGCTCTAGCATTTTACTTGCCATGTGACACTGAACCGTGATCTTTTAAGAAAGAAACTGGGGCTGGAAACTAATGCCTGTCTCTTTCAGGTACAGAGCAGTTGCGTCCTGGAGCCGTGTGCAGGGGATTGGAATCCCAATGATCACTGCTATAGAAATTTTCTCCATTTGGCTCCTGTCCTTCATACTGGCCATCCCAGAAGCAATTGGCTTTGCCGTGGTACCTTTCAGATACAAAGATGCAAGTTATGTTACCTGCATGCTCAAACCTACTAACGATTTCATGTTGGTGAGTAACATCCTGTCTTCTCTTTTTTGGAACCCACAGTATATGAATGAATAAGATACTGGATGATAATAGTGTTTATTCATGCATTAAACTGCAAAATGTACTCTAATGTGTGTTGGTGCAAAGAGGATCCTATGTTCATAGTGACTTGTCTCTGCTTTCAGCCAGAGGGATTAAATGGGGCTTTACAGCATTTTCATTTCTTTGCTGCTGAGGATTCTTACTACAGACTTTTGCAATTTACACCTGCTTAAAGTGCAATTAAGAGATGTATTTAGGGCAGCTAGAGCCTTGAAAAGTTTTGAGTTTCAAGGTATAACACCTTGGAGCTTGTAAATGTCAAAACACATGTTTTACCATGATTAGTCATCCTTTTGTATGCAGCAGTCAGTTCTCTTGGCACACAAAGAAAAGGGTGGGGCCATGCTGTACGCATTAAAGTCAAATAAAAAAATAATCCTTTAGTTTACGAGAAATCACGACTACAACGCTGACAGACTCACACCTGCAGCTAGGTGTTTGTTCAGTGTTAGCTGCCATTAGATACAGCAGCTAAAGGGCGAGAGGAGTGCCTGAGACACAGCAGGCTGCTCTGGCACCCTCTGTGCTCCTGCAGATTAACAGCTGCCAGTGCCCACATCCACTTCTGCAAAGCAGCTCCGGTGAGAAGTCACTACAGAATCCATAGATTACTGCATAGGGGCATAGTGGTATTCCACCTGGCCTTACAATGAGAAAATACCTTAATTTTTAAATGTCTGAATCCAGAGAAGGGCCAGGTACCATTCATCCAGTAATGGAAAAGAAAAAGCAATATTCTGATTTGTCACAGTCTTTTCCAACCTAGCTTGAGAAAAACTCGGTAATTTTTTCTGGACTAGAATTTTTTAAAATAAAGTATAAGTTTTTCTTTTTTGAATGCCTAGTGCTTCTTCTTTTATTGGACCAGAATGTAACTTGGCCTAGAATTGGGAAGGATAGGGTAAAACGGAGCTAGGAATTTTAGAAAATAAAAAGTGTAGATGATTATTTGTTCAGAGGAACATCCCCAACTTTGGTAGGGTTTCACAGACTATAGGGATGGCAAAAAGAGCATGAAATAATTGAGAGAAGAAAAAAAAAAGGAATTCCCTAATGGAAATAATTACTGCAAGTAAAGATGGAGTGGAATTTTTCAGAGTTTATTATATTTTTGTTTCTTAATTCCACAGCCTCTATGACTGTAGATATTGTAGTTGTAAGACTATGATATATGAATTACACAATGCAGCAAAATTTTCCTTCTCTAATGGCTGTTTTTCTACTTAAGTGTGCCTGGACAATCTTCACTTCCTCTCTCCTTAAGAAAAAAAATAGTTTTCCCTCTTCTCAAAAACATTATAGTTCAAGTCTTCCACAGGCATGCTAACTTTAATTATTACTGTTCTGTTCTTAATATTCTAAGTAGAATAGTTTGCTTTGTTTTCCTAGCAGGAAGCAGTATCTCTTACCCACTCAGTATAATTCAGAAGTGCCAATCTCCCCACAACAGTTTCATTTTCAAGGAAACAAGCCAGCAGTTATGTCCAAGCTAAGAGTAAATGTTGGATGTGTCAGTCAAAACGGAGAGCTTTGTGTTCCAAGGTGTTGCAACCAAGTACAAACATGAGATTAAAGTGGAAATACCTTTACTACGGTATTTACTACCACAAACACCACAATAAACAATTATTAA
Organism: Thryothorus ludovicianus; assembly: GCA_013397245.1. Lineage (NCBI taxonomy): Eukaryota > Metazoa > Chordata > Aves > Passeriformes > Certhiidae > Thryothorus > Thryothorus ludovicianus. Next base: position 1,144,537 of record VZTB01013653.1, on the reverse strand, counting down.
ACTCCAGGAAAGATTTATTATTAACTTTTGTTTTTAATAGGAGCTTTATTCATGTTTAAAACTATCTTCGAAAGATTTAAAAGATTCATGCTAGACTATGATTCCCAAGAGGCCGAGTGCACTAGGAAACTTGTTTAAAATGCACATTTCCTGTAGAAAACCAGTTCCATGTGGGCCTTCAAGACAAACAAAAGAACGTCTACTTCTCTTCAGTCAACCCATTTTTGTGCTTTGATGTAAGCTTTGTGAAACTCAGATTCCTCAATTAATCATTTACAGACATTTTAGAGTAGGTTTTATAACTCCACGAGGCCAGCCCCTCATCCAGAAGTGATGTATTGGTCAGGGCTGTGACACAGACTTTTCGTGTGTTTTCTTGACCAACAAGCAATGCTCACAAAGGCTGGAACACTGATAGGACACAAAGTTTTCCTTGTAAACATGGAACGGATTCACACATTTTGTTGTGCTGCCCAGCCAGAGTGATTCTAGCCTGACTTGGAGGAATTTGCTGTGGAAAAGAAAATTGTCTCCATGTATTTGTAATCCTTTTCTCTGCAGAAGGAGCAGTAATTACATTTGCCCTCAGCACAAACTCCTCAAATACGAGGCATATTGTTTTCCAGTTTTCTGCTGGCAAAGGCTCTGCTCCCAGAGGGAGAAATTCTGCCCCCAAGGAAAGTGCAACTATGCAGGAGGCTGTAGCCCCTCCTCAGGGAGGAGGCTAATGAGGAGGAGGAAACGAGTTAATCAACACAACACAGTGTCCCAGAGTGAGGTGGGATTGTGGCCTAGAAACCAGCAGCATAATCTAAACTAGCAAATTCTATATGCAGATGTGTTGGGGCAGATGGAAAAAATCAAAAGCATTCCCTTTTTCTTAGTAAATCAACTTTCTAATGTAACTGAAGTAGATTTTAAAAGTAACATTATTAAACATCAGTACATGAATTGTGTCAACTTTTTTTAATCTTTTGAAGTTTAGTGCTGTTTGGTTTTTAATGTAAACACAACATCGAAAGTTTGACTTTTTCAAACAGGATTCATGAAATCCTCAGGCATCAGAATTTTGACATTTGGTGTGGGAACTGCTATGTTATAAGAGCACATCCTCTAGCAACAAACAAGCTGGAGGAAAGAGTGACACATCCTTTTTATACTAATAACCTAGGCACAGAAAGTATTTGAAATGCCATATTTCAGTGCATACTTTTGGCTGAGCATAAAAGTTAAAAAACAAGATACAGTATTTTCTGAAGTCTGAAAACACGATCCTCTACAGAAAAGAGCTATTTTAAATGTTATCTCAAATGTAGTATTTCCCACAATACACAAATGTATTAACTTACAGCACTGCTTACATCACAGCTAATACTTAAAATTACACAGAGCAAAGTACTGCTCTTCTATCAATACCTCAGTGTCCTGTCAAAAAAGGCAAATGGTGGAAATGGCAGTCAAGGGGTTAAAAGTAACTGTACCACTGGAAGCCATCCCCAAGCTTTGCACGTATCAGACAAACACTTATGAAGTGGCTCCTATCTGCCCAGTACATAAGCAAACCAATTGCCAACCTTTTCACTGATAACAAAAGGTGATTAAACTTACAAGACATTTTGAATTTTCCTTTTTTGGCATCAGGACCGAAGCTGTAGAGGTAAATGGCATTTCCTGAGCCAGGCTTTTAGTAAGATTCGTTATCTCGGACTGACACTGTCTACATTTTGGCGTGTCTTTTTCATGCAGCTGTATTCCAGTTTTCATGAATGAATATAAATGTTCAGAAAGTAGAACCTAAAAAAAAATTAATTCCAACCCAAGACAGATTGCAACAAAGGTACAGGCAGGCTATGTGCAAATGTTTACACTGCCACAATTCCTATTTTGATGTTGGTCAAAAAGAGATCAATAATAAGTAAACAGACATACCAAGACCTTTCTGTGGTATTTTGCATTGAATCATAAGAAAATATCTGCTCTTTTCTTTTCCTAATCTACAGTTTTACAAAGATGCAAAGGATTGGTGGCTGTTTGGTTTCTATTTCTGCATGCCACTGGCATGTACTGCCATCTTTTATACGCTAATGACCTGTGAAATGTTAAACAGAAGAAACAGCAACTTGAGAATTGCTCTCAGTGAACACCTGAAGCAGGTAAATATATTAGAAACACCAATGCATGAAAATACTGCTCTTCTCTCTACCGGTTACATTAGAAATATTTCAAAGTGTACTTGAATACAGTGAACTACAGAAGTAGCAAGTGAGGATGTGGGTTATTTATGATGTTAAGGCATTCATTTAAACCTGGAACAAAAGACTAAATCATAGTATAAGGAGGCATTGAAGACAGTATGCTCAGGTTTCTTTCTTTTCTTCTTTTGACAGTTGTGCCCTCCTTCTCTTTAACCTCAAATCACTACTGGCTAAATGCTTTGAAATTTAATGACAAAGATTTGCCGGAAAAATGTTTCTTTTTCTGTATAAAGATATGACTTCATGGATCCTCCCTCTTTTTGGCACTCTTTGATATGTAACAGTAGTTTCATATAAAAAGTAATTGTAGAATAACCTAGTTTAGAAAAGAGTGGATTTTATTTCTCAGGGTTATTGCACTGTTGCAGTACCTGTGCTGTAGCTGCTTTGAAAAGAGCAACAGGAGAACAGAACAAACAAATGATCACAGAACAAAGCCGCTCACGGAACCGTCAGGTCTCTTTGCTGGTTTGGCAGCACTGGCTGGTGTTTAACACTTAACTGAAATTTGAAAAACAATCTGGAGCTTTTCCCCAGCATTAACATCAGCCCTTGAAATGCCCCTCTTTTAACTTCCATATTCACAGATGTGAATCCCTAAAGCAGTCCTCTCCGCATCAGAGTGAGTTCTCACAGAGGTTCCTCCTCTGGATTCCAGATCAGGGCTGACTGGAAAATCCTCCCCTTGTGCAGATTCTCCACTTTTTTTCCCTCATCAGGCCCTGGGAGTGCAACACAGTGTGCCCTAGGGCCACACACAGGCTACTCCACCCATTAGAACTAGAATGGTATGTACTAGGAGGCGGGGGAATCCACCCGTCCCTGTCCTAAAATGCAGTGCACACCGAGCTTCTCAGACTGGCTGNCCTCCCTCCCTTCTTCCCTCCCTTCTCTTGTCCACATTAATATCTAATCATAATTCTTTTAATATTTTGATAAAAGCTCCTATTATAAAAAAGAGGAAACTATAATAGGAATTTTCACAGCCTAACAAGACTATAATCACTCATTAGACTTCAAGTTTCATGACAGAGCCTTGTCACTGTTATGTTACAGTGGAATCCTTACCCCTTCATATGCTTCTCTTTATCAAACCTATGCCCACCAAACACTGCTGGGATGCGTTGTCAAAAATCCACTAAAACATCTATAACTCTCTAGAGCCACATAAAATACCCATTAAATTGCAATAATTTCCTAAATATGACAAGATGAAGCCGCAATACCGACATTTCTAAAATGTTTGGAGAGGAACTATTTACCTGAGAACATCAAGATCTCATAGTAAGGATCACATAGCAAAATCAAGATACTGGTCAGTATCCCTTTATAGAACAAGAGCTTCTGTTGAGGATCAAGAACACGACAAACCCTGTAAAAAATGAGTAGGACATCAGGTAGTCTGGCAGCTTCCCTTTGGGAATCCTTTCATAATTTATCTATATTGCTGACTTTGCTGCCAACATTATTAACTACAATCACCTGCTAGTATGAATTGGGCACTCAGTGTATACTCTTATCTCTCTTATCTAGCGCCGAGAAGTTGCCAAGACAGTTTTCTGTTTAGTTGTGATTTTTGCTCTTTGCTGGTTCCCTCTCCATCTGAGCCGGATTTTGAAGAAAATGGTATACAATGAAAAAGATCCCAGCAGATGTGAACTGCTCAGGTACTTCATTTTCTATGCCAATAGTTTTTACTGAAAAAATATAATGCTGCATGCTTATATTTTCTATGAGGAATGTCACTGGGCAATGCAATTGTGGTGTTTGTTAATTTTAAGCTGCACTCACTTTCAGTGGTTTCAGTTTTAATGGGGCAGCATCATCTCAACAAATGTTGTCGGTCACCATTTCAATCACTTTGCTCTGGATTCTTTGAATATCTGTGAGACAGACTATTATAGACGTGGCATGGTACAAGATTAGATTGAGGGAGTTAGGTAAAAGAGACTTTGTGTGACAGAAGAGGCTGTAACCACGAGGAACATGGATGCTTCTGTAGAATATGAACTATTTTAAATGTTTTTCTTCCTCTTGCCTAGTTTCTTGCTGCCCTTGGATTACATCAGCATCAACCTGGCAACCATGAACTCTTGTATAAACCCCATAGCTCTGTATTTTGTGAGCAAGAAGTTTAAAAACTGTTTCCAGGTAAGCTTCTCCTGATGAGATTTTATGTCCAGTTAACTGAGTGTATTGAACCACTTGGCTGTTATCTCTTTTTAACAGCTGGGAGAAGAGGCATGCAATTGAATGAAAGAACATAAATTGTCTGGTTTAGCAGCTAGCAGTTCACATGTACATGTACCAAGCTGAAAGTGAAGCTATCCACTTTATCTGAAATACTAAACCAATAAATAAGTTTGACATAATCCTCATATATGTAAACTGAGATAGACATGCTCTTGTAAATACTATTTATCTGCATATGACATGCACATGAAATAGAATTTGGTTGACAACAATTTTCCACTCTTGATGACACCAAGCTGCCTGCATTAAACCATCTCATTAATGACTAAAATTTTCAGGCTTGAATACCTAATCAGGTACCTGAGTTGACTTTGGCAATTAAATATGCATTGTGTCTTCCTTATTTTCCATTTCCTACACATGCAAACATATTTTAAGGCTGAAATAATTTCATTGTGACAATGTGCCTCTGCAAGGTCCTGTTCGCCTATTAAAGGCAGCACAGGAAGCAAAAAAATGAGAGTAAAGAAAGTAATGAAATGGAAGACTGAAATAGCTTTATCTGCAATGAAAAACAAGGACTGTAGCACTAAACTTATTGAGTCTGAGAACAGGCAGAATAAAAAATACTGAGAAAAATGCAAAGAATTATTAGACTTAGGAAATACCTGTTTGTCTGTAGCCTGCTCAGATTTACAAACTATTTGAAGGAAGCATTTAAGAAGTCAGCTTCTATTCCTAACTGTGCAAAATGTTACACCTCAGTATGTTCATGGAACCTTTTCCAAAACAATTTTGTCTTTTTCTAAGATGTGAGAAGAGACCTAAGTCACAGGCTGGGAATTTTTTCTTCTTTTCCATGATAAGCAGCATGCTGATCCCTAAGTTTGTCAAGTACAATGATAAAAGAGGAAAAAACAATCAACCCACAACCTAACAATATGTGTTGAATTCTGTCAGTTCTTAATCTACTTATCTTAGTCAAATAAGTTTCTCTTTTACATTCTCTGAAAGTTTTTTATAAATAAGAGGCACAGGCTGGACTTAATTTGCTGCATTTGTGACGTTTAATCACAAGGGACATTTTATGTCCTAGGATAAAAATTTCCCTGATTCCAACTAGCACTCCCTTCAGCAAGAATTGTCTTTCATTTCTGAATGAAAAATATGGCTGGCAATCTGCATAGAACTGAGAGATTTGTCTTAACTTCTATCTATTTATTTATTTAATTTTTATTTATTTTCAGTCATGTCTTTGCTGTTGCTGCTCCCAGTCTAAGAGTCTGGTGACTTCAGTGCCCATGAATGGAACAAGCATTCAGTGGAAAAACCAAGAACTAAACAATCACAATACAGACCGAAGCAGCCATAAAGACAGCATAAACTGAAAATTCAGGACTCTCACACCATTTCAGAATGAAACAGGAAAAGTCACTACAAAGCTATTACAACAGGAAGCCCAGTGACTGTTCCATGATGAATTCAGACGTGCACCATTGTACCTAATTCTAGAGGTGACTGAGTAGATGGAGTGAGTGTAACTGTGATGTTCTGTGAACTGAGATCCACTGGATGGTAGTTCTGCTTCTGAAAAGGATATTGATATGATTATGACACAAAAAAAACTGGCTTGAACTACACAGGTGGTTTTGCTGTTCTGAAGCAGGCAGGAACTGTCCAGTGTCTGTGACTGGTACAATGCAATTTTTTACCTGATTGTCACCTAGAATTAATCACTCTGGAACTTTTGAGAAGATATCAAAATGGAATCTGTCTGAGACTACGTTTTCTTGCTGTCCATTTGTCTTTTAAGTTCTATTGCTGTGGTGGATAAAGTCCACGCACCAGTTTGTTTTGCATGTTGTTGTTGTTACTGTTTTTCAGGTTTATCTTGGAAAATGTTGTGGTCCACACCAGTATTTTACTTACTTATGTTACAACGGATCGGGACATTAGCTGGGCAGCTCACATTTATAGCACTTCAGTATTCAAATATAGGAAGAGACCATTTAAACAGCATCAACATTTGGCACTTAAACACAGATTAATACCAAAAAAAAGAGAGGTATTAATAATACAGTACTATACTGTGTTATTTATTCTAATGCTCTGTACAAAATAAACATAATCTGTATCAGTGAAAAGAATGGAAGATGCTCAGAGATGGGCATCTTACAATGTGTTTTTATTAACCTGACATGTTAAATCTTAAACTATATGGACCTTTTAATCTATTTAGACTACAGCTGCATTAAATCTAAGTTGAAATGAGGGTCAGTGAAACATAGTGAACGTTATTAAAGCTATCCACAGCATTCTGAGAATATGGTAATTATCAGAGCAGCTATGCACTCTATTTTCACATTGTGAACATGAGGTTACAGTCAGAGTGAATGTAGAAATGTGGAAGCCCATAACAGTTGGATGTGCAGAAGAATATTTGTGCCTTTTTTCTTACAGAGTTCTCTGTCTCACACAACACCCAAAGATTTCACTGGGGTTTCATAGATTATCAGCATTGTTAACCATACAGATGCTATTAACAATATATAGAAACTATTGCTTGCATATATGTAAACTGATGATTTCCTTATTATTTCCATCCATTAAGGCTACATGGCAAGAGATTCCCGGTTTGCCTATAAAAATTTTTAATAGGTAGCCTTTCATTAAATATTGGAACTCAATAGTGTGGTGTCATATATAATATGTCTCATGCACAGATCTGATAGGCAATTTATAGCATCTTTTGTGGTAGGCTAAGAAGCAGTAATCAGAATTCCACAAATTTTTAAACATCCGTTTCACTTCCAGTGAAAGATGTAATCCTGCATAGTTTTATTTAAGAGGTCAAAACTCTAGTGCCTACAGTGACTTCTGCTGCACAAGCTTCCCCAATGTTTACATTCACACAAATCTTCTGAAGTATATTTAAAAAAAAGTTTCTTTAAATAGGTTTGTGTATTTTTTGTGTGCTTTTGTCTCTGTGACATATATGCCTGTATAAATACATATAAATCTATGTTCTTATGTTATAAAACTAAATAGAGTCTTCTGACAGTGCTCTGTGGTAGTGCCTAAGAGCATGGTATGGAATGAGACTTAGCTGAATTTTACTCAAAACATTTCATCCTGAAACTGTATCAGAAATCATAGTAAATGAGTGCCAATGCTCTCCTTTGAGAAGATTGAGTTACTGAGTCTCTTTACATGCTGCAATCTTCCCTGCTGCTTTGACTACACATATGAAGGAGATGATGAAGGTAAATAGAAAAAAGACATGAGGAATGGATTTAAGTTGTAAATTGCCCCTTCATTATTTCAAGGCAGAAGAAAGCTTTGTGTGCATTCTCCTTTTCTGCTATTTACCTGATGGTTAGATGAACCAAAAAATTTCATATACCTGCAAACCAGTAATGTGATTTCTCAATATGAGACAATATTCCTACCTGTCTACAAAAGGCAGGGAGCAATACAGACAATGTGGGTCAGGTTAGGGTTCTACCAAAAAAGCCCCACCTACCTGCAAGTTTTAGACTGTGGAATGGGTCACTTTTATGCTTTATAAGCACTGATGCAATTTTCACTGATGAACATTTAAATTTTTTCATTCCAGCACTGAAATTTCCAGTATCTATTGCCTTCAACCCAAGAGCTGGCTCTGTTATGTGCATTATATACATTATATATATACATACACACACATTATTTACATGAATCTGCACACACAAAGCATCCTTTAAACCAGTTCAGCCTAGATGGAGAAACTATCTTCCTACTTCTCATAATGCTGACTAACCTTAGCAGCAGCATTAAAAAATACAAAACTTTTTAACTCATGAAAAGAAGAGGGTAAATTATCTAACAGAAGTGAGAGGTACATTTTAGAATCCTTTAGAATTATTTTTGTGAGCTTACTTAGGAATCAGAGCCTGTAAAAAATAACTGATGACCCTCATTGCATTTCTCCAGCCTGTGGAAGGACAGAGACAGCTTAAATAACAGTGACAAGTGAGGTCCTGGGAGGTCTCATCCTCTTTTTTGCCATGTTTGCTTTTTTGTATTTTTACTAGTGGCTGCTGCTCCCACCCACAAAGCAATTCTAAGAACAAAGGGTGTTGTGATGTGGTAGCTGCAGTGAGGCAGGGAAAATGCTTCTGAAAAACTTCCCAAGGTACTTTTTTAATTCTCTCCTTGTCTTCCCACTGAGAATGGTAAATATTCCTCCTGGTATGGTATCTACCCTCAATTCTGAAAAAGCTGCCTTTCAAAAAGAACCAACAAAATATTCCACAAATATGGTATCACACAGAAGCTGCTTTCTCTTCTACATCAGTGAAACTTTCTACAAGTATCCTTCCATTCTCTCCCTATTTTACAGATGTTTTTAATCCTGCTGTTTGCATTCACCTCAACTGAACCAAGCCTAGCTTTTCTCTGCAGATAACAGGGTCTATTCCACAAGCTTCAGATTAACTTCATAAACTTTTTCTCTGTTCATCATAATCAAAATCTAGTTAACTGTCACATTCATCTTTTTTTATGGACTTCAGAATTCCCCCACTTTTGTCAGACCATCCAATGTAAAATTTCATTGACAGTCTCACTTAACTTAGTTTAGAATACAGCTGTTCTCCTTGTTTTCAATATGCTTTTTTTCAAACTACCTCACTAAGCATTTCCTCTTTGGTATATTTTATACTTATTTGCTTCAAGGAGACAGCATACATGTGTTTTCACTTATATCCATCTCTGTATTTATTTTTTTTACATATGAAATTCTGTGCTTCAGACCTGATCTAGCCAGCTCCTGTGCATTAAAAATATTACCTATATAGTTCATCATAAATCTCACCTGACAAAACCATTAGCTTGGTTCTGAGAACAGCTACTTATGGTACTATCATATCTGAATATGTTCATTTTTTATTTTAATACAGTCAGTTTCAGGTTTTTACCTCTCTGTCCCTCCATCCTTCCAAACCAAGTATCAACCTGTCCAATTTCAATGAATTTTACAGAACAGAGTTATCATCATTATGAAGCTACAGAGAATTTCACCAGAACTGCAGGATGGCAGGAAGAACAAAATTCTGCTCATGCTCTATGCAGAAATTTTCTGAAATGTAGTTTGTGCCTAATAATAAATTCACTTGATAGAAAGATGTTACAAACATTACAGATGCAGAAAAAGCCTTGATCAGAGCATGCAACTTGTAAGACATCTGAGAATCAAACCACAACCCACAAATTCTTGGCAGCCAGTATTTTTAAGTTCCCTTGCTTGTGGAATTACTCGCTACTTCTTTTTATTTTCTTGCCTCTTTTTTATCATTTACATATTTACCGCAATTTTGTTACTATATAATTTGATTCTGTGAAGCCTTATGGGTTTCAGTGTGTGAGAAGACACGGTAGAAATTCAAATTCTGCTGTATTTGTATGAACAGATGCCTGCTCAAATGTCCCTGAGGCAAAGCACACATTGTCATTAGAAGAAACACCAGGACTGCATGCTAACATTGCCTTGCAAAGTTTCTTCCACACAGTCAGTGCCGCAAAGTATTGGCTCTGCAAAGTACTCCTGATTTACACTCCTCACACTTTCAAAGACTAAACAATGGCAATTCTCCAAAATCAGAGTAAAAGATACATAAGTTTACAGACCAGAAAGAGCTATGAAGCTGCACAGAAGAAAAAAAAAACCCACAAAACAAAACACCAAACCCAGGCATGTTTAAATTGTGGCTCTAAAAGAAACATAGCTTATCATTAGTCCAAGTGTGGGAAAAGAAGATATGAACTAAATCAAAAAATGAAGGTCATCTCCAGTTTTTCTAGAGGAAGATGAAATTAACTGACCCCTACTATCTCATCTAGAATCAGTCTTTCCCCTGTACAAACACCACTGCTTCTGAACTGAGCTGTCACTTGAGTCACAGCCTTGCAGTCCTGTTAGTTACAGCAGCTTATCATTACAATAATAAAGCTCAACAGAGTAAGTGTTACAAGTGGTAAGAAAAAAAAACCAATCTGAACTTCAGCAGCACGCTGCCCACTTTTCTGAGAGTAACAGCATCTGCCAACTGCTCTGAAATCAATGATTTGGTGCATCTCAGAACAAGGCCTTTACTTCAATCTCACACTCAGTCCTTGGGAGAAAAAAGATTGAGGAAGTTACCGAATCAAGCATTCAGAACAATTAATGAGAAGCACTTCCAAGCTCTCCAAGAGAACATACCTCCTGCTGCATGTTTTAAACAGAGGGGAAGATAAGTCCATCATTACACCACCGTGCTATCCTGTAGCCATACTTCATATTTATTGAAATGTCTGTGTCTCAAGTTATATTTGTCTTTTCCTCTCTAAAATTTTTGTACAGTGGTCTCTTTGGCATTGCCTCTGAATAAAGTACACATTTGGATTAGCTTTCTTTCCAATATCTGCACAGTGTTAATAAAACATCTCCAGATACACAGTATATTCCAATATGAAATCACAATTAAACCACACTACCAGAAAAGGCATAATTCTTTACAATCAAGTTCTAAGCAGAAAATGAAGAGAGTACTCTTGGGACAAATGACTACAGTTCAGTACTACTAGTGGAAAATAAATTGATTTTTTAATAGATAAAGGAAAAAACCATACCACTTTTGCTAATTCAAGAAAGAGCAAGTGTTTACAAGAATAATGAGAAACTCCACATTTCATGAGCTGGAAAAAAATACTGTAAAGACAATAAATCTTCATTCTCCATTATATAAAATACATGTAAATTCTGGGGATTAGGAAGACATAATTCTCCAATGCAAGACTCTTTGATTTCCCTCCAATGTTTCTCTAAAGTATTAGTTTCAAGATACATCTCATACTCAGAGATAATTGTGAAGAAAGGGAGATGCTTACTGAGTTAAACTTCTTGCACTGCAAAAAATCTTTGACTAACATTTTTCCTAATATCCAGCTTGTTCTGGCTTTCCTGTACCACAAACAAACTGCAGCAATGGCAATACTGAGGACTACTCTAAAATCAAGGAATCCAGTGTTGAATTGGTTCCTTTTTATGATCATTTGTATGTATTTATATATATAAGTATATACATATCATTTGAGGATTTGTTTGGCAGAACCTTACACAGTGGTTGTTCTTCTAGGCAAAAGAACACTCTTAACAAACCCCCTGCTCCAAACAAATCTTCTCTTCCATTTACTTCAGCAGTATAAGACCTCAATCAAAATTAAAACTAGACAATAGATTAATGTCAAGTTTCAAGCAGTAACTTGGGTTAAAGTGCTGAACCTACTGACTTCAGCAGCACTGGGATTTCAGTCAGCCTGTGTGATGGAGCCCATTGGAATAGTAACTGTGGAAACGTGACTGAGCCCACTACAGCTAAGCAGGAGAGAAGTAAAAGATTCTGTGAGACTTGGATGAGTAATTATGGGATTATAATCTCATACGCTCTGGTCAGGGAAGAAGCCTTGGCACACTTTGTTTACCATAAAAACAGTTTAATAAATGAAGTCAGGGGTAACAATATTCTGCCCTCACACCAACAGAGACAGAACACAAGGAAAAGAATACTGTCTACTTGCAAGGAGCAATCCTCACTGTAGAATACTGATATTCTGAAAATCCAGAGTACTGTCCTGATCCTGTCCTTCCTCCAAGATGTGACTCTTAAACCAGTTATTGTACAGATATCAATGGATTAATCTATGTCAATGTTCTTATTGCTGTGTCCTTCTCCCTATTCAGGCAAATATTGGGAAAGTACCATTGGCTGGAATTCCCTCATACTATGTATCTCTGCCAATTGCCTGCTGCAATTATGCAGATCAATTTTACTGAACCAGTTCTGGCCTACACTGAAATCATTGTGGACATATTATAGCATGAGCACAAATGTCTCAAAAATGTGGTGATCCTGTGTCAGATGAATCATGGATCAATATTTATTTATTACTGCAGGGGATGTAGAATGCTGAAGATTCCTTATGTACAAAAATATCTCTGTGGGAGCTTACTCTGCTGAGTGAAACTGAAAACCCTTACAATTCTTCCAAAATGCAGACCTTTGGGATCTGC